>SNVD02009658.1:0-40085 GCA_013180625.2 Boswellia sacra
TAATTGACCCACAGATAGAAGATTCAGTGTGAGGTTTGGAATGTAGAAAGTATTTGGTAACTCTAAAGTAGAAGTAGAAATATGACCGACATGGCTAACATGAATTGAAGAACCATCAGCAGTATGAATAACTGGCATGTTAGAATAACAATATTTAGAAGAAAATATATTAGAATCTGAAGTCATATGATTGCAACAAGCAAAATCAAAGTACCATGATGGATTACCTAAGTTAGTAGTTAAAGCAGAAATTGAGGAATTACCGGACTTGGAAAGAACTTGTTGAAGAATGGACTCAAGATCACTAATAGAAAAGGTTTGGGAAGAGGAACTAGTACTGGAACCCTGATTATTATCTTCAGCAGCAACAACAGAGAAGTGAGACTTACTCTTGGAGTTACCTTTCTGTTTTAATTGACGACTCTGCTTAGGAGGAGCCTTAGGACAATCTTCGGTAAAGTGTCCTGATCCAATCTTACAACAATAGCAACAAATGCGGGTAGGACATTCACAAATAAAATGTCCAGTCTCATGCCAATATTTGCATTCCTGGGAAATTGAGGATTGAATAACCATGATAGTGTGTGTATTTTGAGTCTGAAAATAGTAAAATGAGTCTCTTCAGAGAGAAGTTCAGTAACAGCACTATCAAGAGAGGTAGAGGTTGGTGATGCAGCAATGATGCACGAACCAGTTCAAACGTGTCATTTAGTGCCATGAGAAACTATATCAAACGTTGATGATCTTTATAAGTCGAGAACTTTGTTTCATCTTAAGAACATGACCATAAAGTTCTGATAGTCAATTGATCCGAAAGATACTGCAGTTGAGAAAGATATTCATGGATTGATTGACCTGAAGATTGACGTAACTGATGAAGATTGTGTAGAAGTTGATATCGATGAGCCAAATCTGTGTTGATGTATCTAGTTGACAAAAAATCCCATAAAGATCTGGCTGTATGAAAGCAACCAAATTGGGGATTGATGGATGGTATAGATATATTTCTAAATCATGTAATAATCTGGTGATTTTTTGCATCCCAATCCTCTTGTCGTTCAATGGATTTTTCATCTGGATCGTCTTTTTGTTGGATTGGCTCAAGAAACTCTCCAGTGATATAACGCCATAATTTTCGACCTTTAAGAAAGCTACACATAGGCTGAGACCATATAGTATAATTGTGACCATCAAGAAGAACTTGAATTGGTTGGGCAATATCTAACTTCTCCATTAGAAAATAAATCGGAAAAGAGAGATTTTAATGTGAAGAAATAGTTTGACCTGAGATGATAATCTGGCCGTGTGGATATTGGACAGCACTAGTTGATAAAATCAAGAAAGGATTTTGGCATGTGATTTGACTTGATGGCTTGTTAACAAACCCATGAATGTACCATGTGAATGCAACTTGTGCTAATGGCTTGACTTTTCTTAAAGACATTGTACAAATTGGCTAGAGTAAAAAATTAAAGACATGGCTCTAATACCAAATTGAATATAATGAAAGAAGATGCATTGATCTGAATGAATTACGAGGTACTATAACAAGCCAATTTATAGACTTGATACAATTACAAATATAGCAGTAAATCATATATACAAGGAAAGAAAAGAATCTCAATAATGATGATTGATTGTCTAATTATATGCCTAAACTAAAAGAGAATTATACCAATCATATATATGATAGAATCATATACATATGGTAACAGATACCATGTTAAATAACTATTTGATAAAAAACTTGAGCTTTATCACAATGAGAATGGAAATTGAAAAGGAGGAAAAAAAAGAGTGCAAGAATGTGAAGATCGGTCATGCAATACCTCCCAAGCTTGCCACAAATACATCCAAGTGGAGGCTGGAGTCATTCACAGCTTCTGAAAGCATGATACTTGAGCCACATGTGCTTTGCATACTACTTAGCTTGGAGGTGAGCAATATGATCCCATAATAAGTGAATGAATTTCCAAAGAATAATGTCCCTAGAGAGCAGTTATTCTAGCTAATCTCAGTGAAAAAAGTTTGAAAACTGCAAAGAAGCCAGATTTCCTTTTACAGTTTTTGAATCTAGCTGAGGAGAGTAGAGGAACATTGTATAGGGGATCAACTGGTTCATCAGGTACTAAGGTTCTATCAGTAATAAGCATGTAACTTGGGAGTTCTGTTTTGTTGAGCAGAGCCATTTTCTGCAGAATATGATGCAAATCATTTGTTTTGCCTTTCATGCATAGAAATCTTGGAGACTCTGGCGTAAAGCTGTATAAGAGAAGCATAATAAATGATGGTACAGAGGATAATGCTACTAGCCACCTTCAATTCAGCCTTGTCAAGACTATCTGCAGTGTTAGAATTGACAACATTAACGTTATACAATTGCAAAATCTTTGTTTTTCTACTCTTTTTTAGTAATTACATCTCAATCTTGAATTCGAATCTTTTGTGCAACAAATTTGCTACTAAGTATTAAGAACATACCTATGCAAGTGCAGCCTCAAATAGGGATCCAAACGTCCATAAAGTTGAGAAAATAACCATCCACATGCCTCTGTTTGCAGCAGGAACAAATTCTAGAAACCAGGTTGAGACTACAGGTCCACTGCCTATGCCAATACCAACCAAGTAGCAAAGGTTCACCAATGATATGTAATTTGGGGAGAAAGCACTTAATAAACCAACTCCATTAGTTAACAATGCTATGCCAATAAATCCTTTCCTGGAAAAGGGAGAATGAAACAATTTATTGGCCACTTGTTAACAATAATGCTATCCCACTTCATTGAACACATACTCAAATTTCCACGAATATATTATGCCAATGTAATGCCTGATTCAAGCTAGCCAAGGTATTTTACAGGTCAGCGAAATCTTTATCTCAAAACCCAAATTCAAGTAGTCATTTATTTGGTACCTCCCAATGAGCAGAACTGCCATTTTAATCCTTCTCTAGGGACTCCATCCACACTGCAAAGTTTATGGCTCATCGATATTGCACACCATCACTTGGCTTTTGCATAACCCCGCTAGAAAAATTAAGGACATAAATAGTCGAGACAAGATGTCCAAACATGAACATCCATGCCTAAATTGATAAACTATTCATACCATCAGTTACATGTAATAATTTGAGGAATCACTTAGTCCAAAAACTCAAACTAAAGGCAGAGACAGAACAATAATCTAAACTTTGGAGGCCAAGTGATAAAATAGAAAATATGGGGCCAAGTGATAAACAATAGCTTGATTGCGCTTACATTCCTAGGGTGACCTACAACATCGGGCTTAGATCCTCGCTCCTACACTTCTGGTTGGGTCTGGCTTTGATATCCTTTGTAACATCTCACGATTGGGTCTGGCTTTGATATCATTTTTAAAATCTCACATATCCTTCCCAAGCAATGTGGGGTGTTACCTTTAATGCTTAATTGGCTTACATCCGTAGGGTGACCTACAACGTCGAGCTTAGATCCTCGCTCCTACACTTTCGGATGGGTTCGGCTTTGATATCATTTGAAATATCCTCGTTTGCATGACACTTTGCACTATGTCTGGCACTTCGGGTCCCATAAACCCTCGAGATATGGCCCCTGCATCCAATAGGTTGCCCTCGTGTGTGCGCGAGGCCCAACAACTTGGTTTACTATCAGATATTGTCCACTTTAGACACACAGTCTGTCATGGTTTTGCTTTTGGGCTTTGCAACCCAAAATGCCTCCAATAGCTTAAGGTGCTCACAAAGTACTAAGCTCTTTTCACATATCATTTTTAAGCAATGTAGAATGTTACATTTCTCGCTTAATTGGGCTTAACTCCCTAAGGTGAGGGCGTAGATCACTCCTCTAACCCTTTTAGGTTTGGGGAGTGACACATCATCTATTTGTGAAGAAACTAGATGGAAAGAAAAAAAAATCTATTATACGTATGAAAATAATGTGTTAATCATAGAATAAAATTTTGTGACAAATACTAATTACCACGATTAAAAAATAATCTCTAAAACAATAATTGAATCTTAACTATTTATATTATAAAAATTGGTTAATTGTATGTTTTCACTTAGTTTTAATACTTTAGCAATAATTAAATTTAATTATTAAGAGTTTTATTGTTCACTCAAGTAAAATTGAGCATTCATTTTGCAAATAATAAAATTTAAGCGATATGATAATAAAATATTAGTTAAGCATAAGTTTCTTCATAAGTGATCGATAATAAGTGAATGTATGATGAAAATCAATTAGTAAATATAGCTTAAAATGTTCAAATAACAAATAGTTAAGTAAATAAAAAAGGGAAGGGTTGTTTTTTTTACACAAATTTTTTATACCACATATTGACATAAATTGATGACCTTGGATCTTACAAAATTCAGTTGCATTTAATGCTGTCAATCTATCAATCATTTGAACCTTGAATCTTGTGGATCAATGCATATAAATATGTATTTAGTTTTGTGTCAATTTTTTTTTGTTGAACAATTCATTCCCAAAAAAAAAATCATAATGAATTGCCCTACCTGTGATAGAAAAGCTTTGACACAAGTTTTGAGTAGTGCCTTCACCACACGATGGTTTAACTTCTTTTGAAAGAAAAATCATCCATATATATAGGATTTATGACAAGATTTTTCTCTTTTTACATGATTCATAATTCAAGTCGTTATATATATATAAGGAAGAAATCACTTCACACAAATTATTTGAGGTAAATTGGGAAAAGAAATAAAATCTTTTATAGTTTTAATGGCGAGTATATCTACATTTTAAATATTAAGAAGAAGTGTTGGAATGAAAACAATTGCAATATTCTAAATATGATGGATATTTCATAAATGTTAATTCAAGTACAAATAAATTTGCAAAAAATCTCACTTTTTTAAAAAAATAATGCATATTTCTGATATTTATTCAAGCAAAATATCCTAATTACCTTTAGCTAGCTATGCACAAAATAGAATAATTTGTATCTTTATATATGACATATTTATAACAAAGTTTTTAATATTAAAGATAAGTTACAACTAATGACAATTCACTCAACACATAATATTTTAAATAAATCAAACAAATATATCAAAAGACTTAAACGTACATCAACCAATTCTAAATTCAAAAAAATAATCATGCACAAATATAATAAATATTCCGTAAAATAAAAAAGAATTAACTCCATAAAAAATACGATCCACTTTTTTTCCCCCCCTAAATCATCAATTAGATGATGCATTATTTTAAGTGTACTAACACATGGTTAAATAAAACGTACAACACAAAAATCAATAATTATTGTGAAAATTTGACTAATTAAAAATGTTATTACTAAAAAGTACTTCTAAGAAGCTTCGTATATATTATGGAAGAAATGATATATTATGCAAAAAATCAATGATTCCTATTGAAAATAGGAATTTGAGCTAAATATTACCAATAAGACTGAAAGCAAGTACGTCAAAAGAAAAAAAAAGTGGAAATATTACCGATTTCTCCAATATTAAATAGATTCACAACCAATTTTGATGCAAATTAAGTTATGAGAGTTCTCTGCATCTCCGTATAAATATGTATCACTTCACAATATGAACATATCCATCTATTTCATTAATTAAGCAGACTTCAGAACCCAAAACGATAGCTCAAATCAAAGTCCTTTCAGTTGCTCTTGTTCTAGTTCTCATGCTATGCGTAGGTATGTTTTTATTCTAAATGATGATTTTAATTTTGTTTCCTTTCATGTAATTTAATATATGAATAATGGTGAATAAAATTAATCTTCAAAAAATTATTTTGTACGATAGATAATTTACTTTTAGTAGTAAAATTATGAACATTATTTTAATAAAGCTTTTACATATGCTCAATTCATAAAATCATCTTCTTCAAAAGTTGAAATAACAAGAAATTTTTAATATCTTAAAATATCATTGATATTTATAATGATTTGTTTTATTTTACTTGGTTCCATGGATGACTATAATCAATGAATTAACTCAAATAAAAGTTTATGACATATATTGTCACACCCTGTATCCAACAGAGTAATACTGCAGTGGATAAGGGCTTCCCAAGGGAACACGGTTGTCGCTATGCCGAAATCCTCCCTTAATATTTAACTGATTGAATACCCGAGGTACACAATAGACTAGTGAGTATGAAACTCAGTAAGCAGCTAGAATTATAAAACTGGCGTAACACTCAAAATAAAACAATTAATGGCGATAACCAATTTAGAATATGACTACTACTCAATGCTTATTACATAAATCACTGATTACTGTTAATTTCTTAGTATACAAGCCACCAGTGCCCTATTAAGAAAGTCAAAAAATTGATTTCACTGTTTAAGGATCGCGCCCTACGTAAGGGGACTGGCACGATGGTGCCGAGTTTCTGATTTCTAATCTGTTGCAAATTTCAGTTCTGTTCTCCTGCACCAAAGGAAAGGCACGCATGCGCCAACTCTCTATTCTTTCTTACTTGAGTCGGTGCAATTGGCGCTCCAGTGCGGAAAGTATGGCACAGCGATGCCATTCTCTATCTATACCTCTTTAGGTCGGTTAAAGATGCTCTCATGCACCATTTAATGGTGCTCATGCACCAACCTTGCATCATTGACCAATTTCCTAGACCAATTACTCACTTATCCCATCACATTCCTAATTCCTTAAATACATGTCTATGGGTAATCAAACATGGCTTTTCCATGTCAAAGCTCATCACATACACCCATTGACATACACATGTCTCATTTACAATTCAACTTTTCACAAGTCTATCACATACTCATGTGCTCCCATAAACATATAAATCATTCACACATGAGCTTCCATAAGCTAGCTACATTGTTCATATGGATATCCATTTCACATAATTTCGGAAGCTTCCACAATACAGTCACAGATACTTAGGAACAGTGTTCTCTAATCAATGTAGGACTTTTCATTTCATAGTCAGTTCCCATATATAGGCCTACCCATGAATCAGCTCAAGGCTAGTCTGACAATCCGGGTGATAACGGGCCCATACTACCGAATCTCATCTAGAGAAACACATGGTCCAGACCTCCCCTCAAACCATGGGGATATGAAACAATACAGATACATTCAGAGGCCTACCCATGAAATAGCTCAAGGCTAGTCTGACAATCCAGGTGATACCGGCCCCATGCTACCGAATCTCGTCTAGAGAAACACATGGTCCAGACCTCCCCTCAAGCCATGGGAGTACATAACAGTACGGATACATTCAGACGCCTACACTTGAAATAGCTCGAGGCTAGTCTGACAATCCGGGTGATACCGGGCCCATGCTACCGAATCCCATGTAGGGAAATACATGGTCCAGACCTCCCCTCAAGCTATGAGAGCCAAATATCCTAAGTTGTGGCATGCCATTCACATATCAGTTTTCACATTCAGTCACATAAATGAAGCTCTATATTAAGCTTTCACTCACATATCACATTTCAGATTTCAGTCACATAAGTGAAGCTCTATATTAAGCTTTCACTCACATATCACATTTCACATTTCAGTCACATAAGTGAAGCTCTTTATATCAAGCTTCTAACCCAATCACAACTTATCACAATTCATTCATCATAATGCTAGCATTTAACGGTATCACATTTCACATTCGACATTCAATATATTCCCATGGGCTTGGCATGTAATTTCGAATTCATAACACATCACACCGTTATACATGCCTTCACACATCACAATATTATAATTCACTATCATAATTGAGGTTCTACGTAGGCTTCTCATTAATCACATATACATTCATAAACACAATAAGCCTACATATCTTATATACACTTATGGATGTGCACAGTCCACACATTGATATCATTTCTACACATATAGAACCCCATTGAATTCTTTATTAGTGCCAACCCTTCCATTACTCTTCGATGTATTTCAATCACATCGTTGCATAACTATATCCATGTATAACCAATCTCATTCATTTTCCACTCGTACACATTCATGGCACTCTAATACACATGGTTTTTCAGACATTCATTTGTTATACCATCTCACATGAGGAAATAGTATCCTCGAATGTTTGGCATGTATTTCATTCTTCACATACATACGTCGTTTCATTGGCAATGTTATTCAAGCCATATCATAATAAATTCACCTACATGAGGGCACATTCACACTTCTATATCTCACACACATAGAATTTATACCAACATGTCAATCACATACATATCAAAGTGTGTGAAATCACACATTTCATAAATCACTATAAACCCCAATCAAATCATTTCCTATATCAAGGTCCATGTATTCATGGCCCCATCCACATTCCATCAACACATTTCACATATATTCACGAACACAATCATTAAACACATTTCATTAAAAGTTAACATCTATTGTGTCCTCAGGAGGGTCTAGCTACTTACCTGGTTAGCCTCGCCTCTTAATTTTGTTTTCATGTATTTCTTGATAAGCAATTGTTTAAAGTTCATCTCTTCTTCTTCTCCTTCCTCTCTGGTAATCATTCCCATAGTCATGACACACTGATTAGTGTCCATTTAGAAGTCATTAAATCCGTTATAGGTTAACAACAATTCAACTAACCAATAACATCATTTATTAAACTCTATCACACACGCATATTGGTTGGATTATTATAATAAGAGGTTATTCATTTCCAATCATCACCAAAATTCATGGAAATCAAATAGACATATATATTATAGTCCATGAATTTTATTGAGTTGAAATAAGGTCATATACCCCTTGAAAATCCTTAATTTCATTAACACAGCAAATCTGTCTGCAGACCTCTCCACTGAACAGTGAAATTTGGAAGAATTTTATAAAATTCTACAATAATCCAATCTCTACCAAAATTTCCAGACTAAAACTAGACACATATAAGAGTCATTCCACGAAAATAATGATTTTCTAAGGAGGCTATGGCAGTCAAACGGAATTTATTTCACATACTCTGTTCTGGAACTTAACATTCACAGTTCTTTAAGTCCAGATTTGAAAAATCATAACAATTCATACACAACTCTAAAAACCATGAAAATTTACAGTCTAACAGAAAACATACCCAAGGGTTTTTTTATTAAAAATCACGAAATTTTACAAATATTTGCCCCCTCAAATCGAGTTCATTCTGCCTGCCCTGTTTTAAAACAGGGGAATTCACACACTACAAATTTTCAAAAATTCATTACAATTCACACACTACGAATTTTCAAGTGTTTCAAAATTCTACAAACTCCTTGAGGTGTCTAGTTTATCATATAAAAATTTCAGAGTCAGCAAACAACCATGGAATTTATAGGAATTTTCGGACTTAGCACTGTTCAGAAAAGCAACTTTGGAGGATTCATGCTCATACTTTACTTCTAACTTCCTAGCATCATCAAATCTTTAAATTATTCCATAATTAACTCTAATTCATGTTTTTCTAGCCATATACAGAATATATCTGACATGAAATATCACAAAAAAACAATAAACCATCACTCAATTGCATGGTTATGGCTAGAGTTAGAGAGAGAGAAGTGAATTCTTACATCTTGGCCTCTTGTTTCCTTCCTCTCTTCTTGATTCCATGGAAAAATTGAGGGAAAAAAAGGGAGAGAGGGTGCTGGACGTTCAAAGAGAAAGGAGGAAGAAAAATGAATTTTCTAGACTTATCCCATGCTTTATAGATATACATCACACAACCATTTCAATTAAGCCCTCACACTTTCTTAGCTTTTCACTCACACCCTTCCATCTCTCATCTAATTTCATCCCTCTCCATATATAAATATACATACCTCATAATGTTAATAATACATATTTTTACAATATACATGTAAGTCAAACTCACCTAAAATTTGGGGTGTCACATATATGAATCGAAATCAAGATACTTTAATGTTTCTTATAATTTTTTGGTTAATTAATTTCCTTATGGTACAATTTGAAATCACCAATTAAAAATTGTTTTACTATTCATCCGCAAATTCTTCTAATGCTTCTTGTTATTCTTTTTCTAATTTTAGATTTCAGCGAGGCGGATGAATATTGCTGTAGAGATCATGCAATGAATACGTGTGTGCATGGAAAAGACGATCAAGAAGATGGTAAATGCTATAAAAAATGCCCAGGATGCAAATGAGCCCTTTGTAAACGAGAAGGCCATAATGTTATTTGTCATTGCCAGTGCTAATCATATATATCATAATCGTCTATATATCTACAATTTTAATGACTTATGTAAGAATAAAATTATAGATCTTTTGATCTATTTATAATTCAAAATTAGATTGAGAGCTATTAATATTATTTTTCTATCAAGATTTTATTATTATTATGGCTATTGAATCTCTTAAGGTATGGTATGGTTTGTTATTATTATCCATATTAAGTTATGATTTTTTTAAAAGTCAAATAGAATATTTAATGACCATCATCATCTTTACTAAGTAACCAAAGTGAAAGAAACTTCAGAAAAGGAAGAAAGGGAATAAAGGAAGAACTGGAATATTTTAAAAAATATACTCAATTTTGTTTTGGAAGAAGACAAACAAGTTTAATAAAAGAATTTTACCAGAGTTTATTATTTAGACAAGAGTAATGGGAATTACAATTATTTTCCTAGTTCAATTAGATTTCAATTAAGATTTCGCTTTGATTTTAATTTTTTCTACATTTTATAGCCTATTATTTAGATAAGAGTAATTGTCAAAATCCTTGAAAACCCATTTGGATATGGATATATGATTGATTTTGAATTGTGAAAAAGATATGTGGTTAATATTAACATAAAATGTATTGGAAAATGTATGGTACAAAACATTTAAGCTAAAATTGATTTACTATATAATGGAAAAGATATTAGTGTTCATTTAAATGGTTTTGATTATACTTTTCCACTTGGCAATCACGAGGATGCATGTTACAAACTTATAAACCAGCAACAAGTTCTTTTGAATTGGATAGACTATCTATTGTATCACTCAATTGCTTTCCTTTGGTTTCAAATGGGATGAACCAAACACATATTGTTGGAGCAACAATTACAAATTCAAAAAGAATGATTGCAGTTGTTTGATGGCAACCATTCACTAATGCCACCGCCACAAGAGGGCATGTCATTCCACCAATAAGACTGCTTGCACAGTTTTATGTTAAGCAACCATCTTACGCATATAAAAACTTGAGTTTGTCTTTGTGTGAGTAAAACCTAAACTCTAATATTTAGGCCTTTTCTTAGCACCTTCCAAAATCTTCTATTAAAATTTCAATCGTATCCTTTGATATATTTATCAATTTTAAAAAGGTCTAAATAAACTTTGTGTAATATGATACTCCCTAAACGTTAATTTATAGATGAAGTCCTCCTTTTTTTAAGAAATTTTCGTACAACACATGACATTTTACATTAATAGCTGGGCAAGAAATACTTTAAATAAACTCTTTTGTTGTTATAAGATACATTGATCTAGAACGAATTAGGGATATTTTTAATATTTTTTGGGATTTTGAGTATCAATGAGAATTACAATTATTTTCCTAGTTCAATTAGATTTCAATTAGGATTTCGATATGATTTTAATTTTATTAGGTAATATTTTACTTCTTTATTTAATTATTTTCTTATTTTCTTAGGTCTTTGGCCATTATAGAAAGAGTCTTGATTGTTATGTTTTGAAGGTTTTGAAAGATGAATTAATAGATTCAGATTCTCCCCTTTTTATTGTCTCTTCTCCTCTCCCATTTTCTTCAATTTCTTCGACCCTTGATCTCTCTCTCTCCTTCTATCTCCCCCTCTATTTCTCCCTATCTCGTTCTTATTTTATTTATATCTTTTTCTATATTTCTTCTATACCCCTAAATTTCTATCTATTTCTCTTTCTCCTCTAAATTTCTGTCCTATTTCCTCTCCCAATTTCTTCCAAATCTTCTCCCCTTACCTCTATCTGATTTTCCCCTCTCTTTCTTTTAATTTGAAAAACCTTGTTCCTCATCATATAAACTTAAACACAAAGTGTTGTATGTTAAAGAAAGTGTTTGCATAGTTTTTTTTGTGTGTGTATATATAGAACTTCTTTACAAATGGGAATATTTGTCTTTTTGTCTTATAAAAATGGTTAAAAGTAACCACCAACTTACATATGGGTCAAATTAAAAGTTATTATATGTTGTGTATGAAATTAATATTTGGAGTTCTCTTGCAATTTCTAGACCAATGGAAAACCTTGAAGTAGTTCGGGGAGCTGAGTTACCTCTAGGGCAAAAAAGCAGGCGATTCTGTAAGCTACAAAGGCACACATGCGAGCTCCTAGTAATAAACTTGTTATGACAATACTGGGTTGATGCATAGCCAGAGGTAGAGGGAAAGTCATAATTAAGATGAACATAACCACCAAGGAAACTCTGCCACTAGCTCTGTCAACTATTGTTGTAGCTAAAACAAGCCCTGGAACCTCTGGAAAATGAATTTTAGTTACATGTTACCAACATAGTTGTTGAGTTAAAAAGCTTAAGCTACCAAGTACATGTATTGTCATAAAATGTGGCATAGGTTTCTTTGTGTGTAATATGTTCTAGACTATATCCGAACTCAAATATCATTTGACCAGAAGCTTAAGTTGATAGGTACATACTGCCTGCCTTCTTAAGAGTGATATTGAACATATATGTTCCATCACATGCAACCAGGACCAAACTAAACCAAACCCAAATACTGCATAATTCAAAAGCTTAAGGTGACATTATATTTATAGCTTACCTTAAATAACTAGATTATATTTTATACTATTAGGAAGAGTATGGACCAGACCAAATCGAAACTCAACTAAAACTTAAGCAAAAAGGTCCAATCACAAGATTGTAGACCAAACAACCCCAATTCAAATCTATTTGAGCCAATAACTAGATTATACGTAAATACATGAGATGTAAGGATTTAAACTTATGACATCGACTTTGATACCATGTTAAATAACTATTTGATAAAAAACTTGAGCTTCATCACAATGAGAATGGAAATTGAAGAGGAGGAAAAAAAGAGTGCAAGAATATGAAGATCGGTCACGCAATACCTCCCAAGCTTGCCACAAATACGTCCAAGTAGAGGCTGGAGTCATTTACAGCTTCTGAAAGCATGATACTTGAGTCACATGTACTTTGCATAGTACTTAGCTTGGAGGTGAGCAATATGATCCCATGGTAGGTGAATGAATTTCTAAAGAATAATGTCCATAGGAGAACGGTTGTTCTAGCTAATCTCGATGAAAAAAGTTTGAAAACTGTAAAGAAGCCAGATTTCCTTTTACGGTTTTCGAATCTAGCTGAGGAGAGTAGAGGAACATTGCTCAGGGGATCAACTTGTTCATCAGGTACTAAGGTTCTATCAGTAACAAGCATGCAACTTGGGAGTTCTGTTTTGTTGAGTAGAGCCAGTTTCTGCAGAAAATGATGCAAATCATTTGTTCTGCCTTTCATGCATAGAAAACTTGGAGACTCTCACGTAAAGCTGTATAAGAGAAGCACAATAAATGATGGTACAGAGGATAATGCCAGCAGCCACCTGTAATTCAATCTTGTCAAGACTATCTGCAGTATTAGAATTGACAACATTAACGTTATACAGTTGCAAAATCTTTGTTTTTCTACACTTTTTTAGTCATTACATCTCAATCTTGAATTTGAATCTTTTGTGCAACAAATTTGCTCCTAAGTTTTAGGAACATACCATTGCAAGTGCAGCCTTAAATATGGATCCAAGCGTCTAGAAAGCTGAGAAAATAGCCATCCACATGCCTCTGTTTGCAGCAGGAACAAATTCTAGAAACCAGGTTGAGAATACAGGTCCACTGCCTATGCCAATACCAACCAAGCAGCGAAGGCTCACCAATGATATGTAATTTGGGGAGAAAGCACTTAATAGACCAACTACACTAGTTAACAATGTTATGCCAAGAAATCCTTTCCTAGGAAAGGAAGAATGAAACAATTTATTGGCCACATGTTAACAATAATGCTATCCCACTCCATTCAACACATACTCAAATTTCGACAAATATATTATGCCAATGTAATGCCTGATTCAAGCTAGCCATGGTATTTACAGGTCAGCGAAATCTCTATCTCAAAACCTCGATTTAAGTAGTCATTTTTTTGGTACCTCCCAAGGATCAGAACTGCCATTCTAACCCTTCTCCAGGGATTCTATCCACAATGCAAAGTTTATGGCTCATCGATATTGCACACCATCATTAGGCTTTTGCATAACCCCGCTAGAAAAATTAAGAACATAAGTAGCCGAAACAAGATGTCCAAATATGAAAATCCACACCTAAATTGATAAACTATTCATACCATCCGTTTACATGTAATAATTTGAGGAATCACTTAATCCAAAAACTTAACCTAAAGGTAGAGACAGAACAATAATCTAAGCTTTGGGGGCCAAGTGATACAGTAGAAAATTAGGGGCCAATGGGAAAATATTGGCACATTTAAAAGAAAATACTTCTTGACCCCCTAATTTCTACCATTCTGACTTGACTCCCCAGCTTAGAACTCCTAGATTTTCCCTGATGGCCATGAGGGACAAGAAGGAATATATATAAAAAAAAAAAGGAGAGAGACATCTAATAAGACGGAAAACAAGACAAGCGGTACATGCTTTCCGCCATAATTATCTGATACAATGCCCCATAAATATGCTCCAACTAGCATTCCACCAAACACAATAGTAGAAAATAGACTTTCTTTGCCGGATGAGAGTGCCCATTCGGACATCACGACTGGTCCAACGAAGGAGAGCATCATAACCTCCATCGTTTCTGCAAAGATGCCAAGTCCAGCGGACGCAAACACAAGATATTGAAACTTCCCAAGCCGAATGGCAAGAAGCCCTTCATCCAGTGTGTACTCATGATGACTCTCATGATCATCCATCTACACAACCAAGTAAAAATATGTATAAAAAGGTGACAAGGAAGTGAGGAAAACAATCTATCCACATGCTAAGATACGGAACAACTCTGTTTAAAGAGCCGCCAAGAAACTTGGTAGTTACTGAAAAGCTGCAACTTGGCGGATATTCTATTTGATAATTTTTAATTTTAGGAAAAATTACCTATGACACCCGGAGGTTTTGTGAATAACAGAAAAATTTGAAAACTAACGGCGTCGAGTTAAAAAAAAAATTCCCTTACAGCAGCAGAGTTTCAACAACCATGAATTGATTTTGGGCTTGGAAATGGAGTGCAAAACATAGATTGGGTTCATTGATTTTAATTATACTTTTTATACAGTATTGATTAACTTAATAGATATCATCAGTTAATTGATATCATGTTTTAAATTATGAAGATAGATTTGACGAAAATTTAAGCTTTAAAATTTACAAAACTTGATATATTTAGAACAAGGGGGCAGAAAAGGGAAATTAATTTTGGTGTAATTAGTCACTATGAATTCAATTTATTTTATTTTTCTCTAATTCTATTATTGGTATAACTTTTAGGATTAACTAGTAAGGGTAAAATTGGTATTTCATAGACAAAGTGAACCCATTCAATGTGACTAACAGCAAGGGGTTCGTTGCTAGTTTCCAAAGATGGTAGTGTTAATTTGTAGGTTCAACCTGGTGGATATTGTCGTAATTCCAGTAGCTTTTCAAATTGAATGAGAGCACGTTCAAATGCATTTTGCATCAGCGGTCTATTTCGTTAAACACTACATATTATTTTTTAAATGATTTACTTGCCCTTTACTTTCAAATTTCTATCATATAAGTTTCAATATCTATCTGAAAACAAAATAAATGATTTTTTAGTTGCAGAAGATTTCGGAAATATTTCATTGAATTAGAAAATGTTAAGAGACTCAAAAACTGTGTAGTTTTCTTATTAATAATACAATTATTACAATAAGACTCACATGACCATTTTTTTGCCTGAAATCTAAATAGGCCTAAATATAGATATCTAAATGATATGATTGTTTTGTATATTTTATGATCTTATAATAAGTCTTAAGTTGATTGTTCTTAATAATTAAAAACATCTAATAATTATTAATTTGACATATATACTCTTATTTAGTATTATATGCATTGCAAAGTATATGTGTTATATAAACATTTGTAAATAATCAATGCAACAAAATCAAAATTAAAGTACTATAGTGCAAAAATAAAAAAAAAATTAAATTGTTGATTAATGTGTCTCACATACAATATGAAATTTTTTTAGTGACTATGTAAATAAAAAAATAATAAATGAGTATTCAAAAATTATTTCAACAATAGAATATTAAAAACAAAAGATTAATTTGATGCTTGAAAGAGTTGATTGCAATTTGATCTCGCAATTGATTCATAAACACTAGATCTACTCATTCAGTAAATGCCATTGGTATGTGTTGTGATAGCTCAAGGGTTCAAAGATAGGAAAAATTTATTTAAAGACTTAACTAAAAAGGAATTAAATAAAATTTTCAAGAGTATTTTAGAACATAAAAAATAGGCAATCTATTTAGATATTTTTCCCTTTAGATAAAAGCTAGAAAATGTAGCTTTTTCTATTAAGATGTTTTTATTTGAGAAAAGTGTTCAGTCTAAAAAATAATCAACATAAAAAAGTCCGAAGTCTGACATTCAGCAAAATTCAGACTTTAGATAAAAAAACAATTACCATAGACTTTAGATGGAAAAATGGTTAGCCCAGCCTATTACCTAGCCAGTAGGTTGCAAAATTTGATATAATATTTTGGATATAGTATTTTAGTCCTAATGAGATTTGAAGGATTCATCTTTCAATCATAGTGGAGGTGAAGTTGTAAACTATGATTACCTTTAGTCTTCTTGATCTAATACAAACTAAATTTTGCATTTATGTTTGTCGATATTATTTCAAACACAGCTTCTAAATAGTTAGTAATCAATTAAAAGCTCAAATTGTTAGATAAAGCTCAACTTACGAACTATTTTTACAAGAGTAATTCTAAGCATATAACTAACCTAAATAACCAAATCTATATTCATTGGTGAATAAAAAAGAAAACAAAATTAAAAAAACTTTTAAGAAATAACTATATCCATATTCATTAGGTGGGTAAAAAAAAAAATTAAAAACTTTTTAAGAAATAAAGTGGGACACATTTGGAATTATTCTTCTAACAAACTCATGTTTAAGGCCCAAATCTTCATATTCACAGTTTGCTCTGATAGTGGGCTTGGCTCCAATACGACTGTTGAGGAACGGGGTGTCTAATTTAAAAGAGTAGTGGGTAGAGAGACCAATCCTCTTTATAAACCCAAGATCTCCCCTTATAACTATTCAATATAAGATAACTTTTACCATTTGAAACCAAGCAACAAGATCTAGCAGAGAATGCCTAACAAAGCATCGCATGGATATTTTACCTTCTCAAATATGCAAGTTCATGAGCATCTCATGAATGCATGAGATGGGATAACTCCTTTTTCATCATAGTAAGAAGTTTGCAATTGATCAAGATTCTTGAAGATGTAAATTGGAAAGCATTGCCTAATAGGTGCAAAGATTGGCTCAAGATTCTTGTGAATATGTAATCACACACAATAGGCTGTAAAATTTATTAGATTCCTAAATGTGAATACACACTCTTTTCTCATCGTATACCAACTTGGCCCAAAGCTCTAATACTTATCAGCAAGGACAAAGCTATCATAGGCCCAGGAAGGGCAATTGCCCCTCCTGAGCCAAAGGAAAAAAATTAAAATATTATTTCAATTATTAAAAATATATATTGTTATATATATATATAGATATATATACGTGTATATATTTCTATTTACATCTTATTTATTAAACAAATTTTTTTAAATATTTTCTCCATTATCACTCATTATCTTTTTTGTCTCTATTATTTTTATTTTTATTTTTAAAAAGATAAGATCATTTTGAATTAATAAGTTTAAAATTTTATTTAGTTATATTATTGATTGCTTTATTTTATCATTTCTCTTATAATTAGAACTTAAAATTGATATGGTAAATATTAATTTATACACCAAATAATGCTAACTAAAAATTTCATAAACTTTCTAAATTTACAACTATATTTTATTTATATTAATTTATTTTCTTTTCTTATTGTTCAATTTTGCCCCCTCTAGAAATAATTTCTGGCTTCGTCCGGACCGTCCCTGCTTATCAAGAAACAAATACGGGGTTTTAACAATTTAATTGGTAGTTTTTTTCCCCAATAAATTTGCATATTTTATTTATTAAATTAAATAAGGGTATTGTTTGCCATTGTTAATTCAATTATAATGGTTGTTGTTGGTGGTGGGTTTTTTTTTTAATAATTATAAAAGGGTAAATGAGAGAGAGAGAGAAGACAAAGAAAAATGAGAGGCAAACCAGAGAAAGGAAGAAGATAAATTAATAAAAGAATTTTATCACAGTTTTTTTTCTACATTTTATAGCCCATTATTTAGATAAGAGTAATTGTCAAAATCCTTGAAAACCCCCTTTGGATATGGATATATGATTGATTTTGAATTGTGAAAAAGATATGTGGTTAATATTAACATAAATGCTTGAAAAAAAATATTGTACGGAACTATTTAAACTGAAATTGATTTACTATAGAATGGAAAAGAAATTACTGTTCTTTTAAATGGTTTTTTATTATACTTTTCCACTTGGCAATCACGAGGATGAATGTTACAAATTATAAACCAACAACAAGTTCTTTTGAATTGGCTAGACTATGTATAGCATCACTCAATTGCGTTCCTTTGGTTTCAAATGGGATGAGCCAAACACATAATGTTGCAACAACAATTACAACTTCAAAGAAAATGATTGCAGCTTTCCTTTGATTATAGTAGAATGTTATATTTCTCGCTTAATTGGGCTTTACTCCCTAAGGTGAGGGCGTAGATCACTCCTCTAACCCTTTCAGGTTTGGGGAGTGACACATCATCTATTTGTGAAGAAACTAGATGGAAAAAAAAATCTATTATACGTATGAAAATAATGTGCTAATCATAGAATAAAATTTTATGACAAATACTAATTACTACGATTAAAATATAATCTCTTCAACAGTAATTGAATCTTAACTATTTATATTATAAAAATTGGTTAATTGTATGTTTTCACTTAGTTTTAACACTTTAGTAAAATTAAATTTAATTATTATGAGTTTTATTGTTCACTCAAGTAAAATTGAGCATGCGTTTTGCAAATAATAAAATTTAAGCGATATGACAATAAAATATTAGTTAAGCATAAGTTTCTTCATAAGTGATTGATAATAAGTGGATGTATGATAAAAATCAATTAGTAAATATAGCTTAAATTGTTCAAATAACAAATAATTAAGTAAATAAAAAAGGGAAGGTTTTTTTTTTTACATAAATTTTTTATACCACTTATTGACATAAATTGGTGACCTTGGCTCTCACCAAATTCAATTGTTCTCAATAAGTTGCATTTAATGCTGTCAATCAATCAATCATTTCAACCTTGAATTTTGTGGATCAATGCATAGAAATATGTATTTAGTTTTGTGTCAATTTTTTTTTTTTGTTGAACAATTCATTCCTGAAATCAAATATCATAATGAAATGCCCTATCTGTGATAGAAAAGCTTTCACACAAGTTTTGAGTAGTGCCTTCACCACACGATGGTTTAACTTCTTTTGAAAGAAAAATCATCCATATATATAGGATTTATGACAAGATTTTTTTTCTTTTTACATGATTCATAATGCAAGTCATTATATATATATATATATATATATATAAGGAAGAAATCATTTCACACAAATTATTTGAGGTAAATTGGGAAAAGAAATAAAATCTTATATAGTTTCAATGGCGAGTATATCTATATTATTCAATATTGAGAAGAAGTTTTGGAATGAAAACAATTGCAATATTCTAAATATGATGGATATTTCATAAATGTTTATTCAAGTACGGAAAAGTTTTCAAAAAATCTCACTTTTTTTAAAAAGATAATGCATATTTCTGATATTTATTCTAGCACAATGTCCTAATTACCTTTAGCTAGCTATGCACAAAATAGAATAATTTGTATCTTTATATATGACATATTTATAACAAAGTTTTCAATATTAAAGTTGACTTACAACTAACAACAATTGACACAACACATAATATTTTATATAAATCAAACAAATATATCAAAAAACTTAAACTTACATCAACCAATTCTAAATTCAAAAAAATAATCATGCACAAATATAATAAATATTCAGTAAAATAAAAAAGAATTAACTCCATAAAAAATACGATCCTCTTCCTCCCCACAACCACACCCCACACCACCCACCCCACACCACCCACCCCCCACCCCCCACCCCCACCCAAAATCATCAATTAGATGATGCATTATTTTAAGTGTACTAACACTTGGTTAAATAAAACGTACAGCACAAAAATCAATAATTATTATGAAAAATTGACTAATTAAAAATGTTATTACTAAAAAGTACTTCTAAGATGCTTCGTATATATTATGGAAAGAAATGATATGTTATGCAAAAAATTAATGATTCCCATTGAAAATAGGAATTTGAGCTAAATATTGCCAATAAAACTGAAAACAAGTACGTCAAAAGAAAAAAAAAGTGGAAATATTACCGATTTTTCCAATATTAAAAAGATTCACAACCAATTTTGATGCAAATTAAGTTATGAAAGTTCTCTGCTTCTCCATACAAATATGTATCACTTCACAATCTGAACATATCCATCTATTTCATTAATTAAGTAGATTTCAGAACCCAAAACGATGGCTCAAATCAAAGTCCTTTCAGTTGCTCTTGTTTTAGTTGTCATGCTATGCGTAGGTATGTTTTTATTCTAAATGATGATTTTAAATTATTTTCCTTTCATGTAATTTAATATGAATAATGGTGAACAAAATTAATCTTCAATAAATTATTTTGTATGATAGATAATTTACTTTTGGCAGTAAAATTATAAACATTATTTTAACCAAAGCTTTTACATATGCTACTTTCATATAATCATCTTGTCCAAAAGTTGAAATAACAAGAATTTTTTAATAGCTTAAAATATCGTTGATATTTATACTGATTTGTTTTATGTCATTTGGTTCCATGGATGACTACAATCAATAAATTAACTCAAATAAAAGTTTATGACATATATGAATCAAAATCAAGATAATTTAATGTTTCTTATAATTTTTTGGTTAATCAATTTCCTTATGGTACAATTTGAAATCACCAATTACAAAATTGTTTTACTATTCATCCGCAAATTCTTCTAATGCGTCTTGTTATTCTTTTTCTAATTTTAGATTTCAGCGTGGCGGATGAATATTGCTGTAGAGATCATGCAATGAATACGTGTGTGCATGGAAAAGACGATCAAGAAGATGGTAAATGCTATAAAAAATGCCCAGGATGCAAAGGAGCCCTTTGTAAACGAGAAGGCCATCAAGTTATTTGTCATTGCCAGTGCTGATCATATATATCATAATTATCTCTATATCTACAATTTTAATGACTTATGTAAGAATAAAATTATGGATCTTTTGATCTATTTATAATTCAAAATTAGATTGAGAGCTATTAATATTTTTTTCTATCAAGATTTTATTATTATTGTGGCTATTGAATCTCTTAAGGTATGGTTTGGTTTGTTATTATTATTATTATCCATATTGAGTTATGGTTTTTTATAAAGTCAAACAGAATATTTAATTGCCATCATCATCTTTACTAAGTAGCAAAAGTGAAAGAAACTTCAGAAAAGGAAGAAAGGGAATAAAGGAAGAACTGGAACATATAAAGAAATAGACCCAATTTCGTTTGGGGGAGGACAAACAAGTTTAATAAAATAATTTTATCAAAGTTATTTCTAGCCTATTATTTAGATAACAGTAAATGTCAAAATCCCTAAAAACCTTGTTTAGATATGGATATATGATTGATTTTGAATTGTGAAAAAGATATGTGGTTAATATTAACATAAATGCATTGAAAAATATATTGTATGGAACTATTTAAACTGAAATTGATTTACTATAGAATGGAAAAGAAATTACCGTTCATTTAAATGGTTTTTTATTATACTTTTCCACTTGGCAATCACGAGGATGAATGTTACAAACTTATAAACCAACAACAAGTTCTTTTGAATTGGATAGACTACGTATAGTATCACTCAATTGCTTTCCTTTGGTTTCAAATGGGATGAGCCAAACACATAATGTTGCAACAACAATTACAGCTTCAAAGAAAACGATTGCTGTTGTTCGATGGCAACCATTCACCAATGCCACTGCCACAAGAGGGCATATCATTCCACCAATTTTTCCCATAGCATTCATGAATCCATAACCAGTTGACCTGATAGAAGTTGGATATATCTATATTGGACAAATAATTAACGTTGCTAGAATTCTAAAAGAACTAAACAATTTGTTCCACAGCACCTAAATGAGTAAGTTGAGTTACTAAAAAATTATAAGACTACATGCATAGCTTTCTGTTAAGTAACCATCTTACGCATATAAAAACGTGAGTTTGTCTATGTGTGAGTTAACCCTAAACCCTAATATTTAAGCCTTTTGTTAATACCTTCCAAAATCTTCTATTAAAATTTCAATCGTACCCTTTGATATATTTATAAAAAATTTTAAAAAGGTCTAAATAAACTTTGTGTAATATGATACTCTCTAAACGTTGATTTATAGATGAAGTCCTCCTTTTTTTAAGAAATTTTTGTACAACACATGACATTTTACATTAATAGCTGTGCAAGAAATACTTTAAATAAACTATTTTGTTGTTATAAGATACATTGATGTAGAATCAATTAGGGATATTTTTAATATTTTTTGGGATTTTGAGTTGTAATGAGAATTACAATTATTTTCCTAGTTCAATTAGATTTCAATTAGGATTTCGATTTGATTTTAATTTTATTAGGTAATATTTTACTTCCTTATGTAGTTATTTACTTATTTTCTTAGGTCTTTGGCCATTATAGAGAGAGTCTTGATTGTTATGTTTCGAAGGCTTTGAAAGATGAATTAATAAAATCAGATTCTCCCCTTTTTATCGCCTCTTCTCCTCTCCCATTTTCTTCAATTTTTTCTACCCTTTCTCTCTCTCTCTCTTTGTCTATCTCTCCTTCTATCTCCCTCTCTATTTCTCTCTATCTCGTCCTTATTCTATTTATAACTTTTTCTATATTTCTTCTATTCCCCTAAATTTCTATCTATTTCCCTTTCTCCCCTAAATTTCTGTCCTATTTCCTCTCCCAATTTCTTCCAAATCTTCTACCCTTACCTCTGTCTGATTTTCCCCTCTCTTTGTTTTAATTTGAAGAACCTTGTTCCTCATCATATATACTTAAACACGAAGTGTTGTATGTTAAGGAAAGTGTTTGCATAGTTTTGTGTGTGTGTGTGTGTGTGTGTGTTTATAGAACTTCTTTAAAAATGGGAATATTTTTGTCTTTTTGTCTCGCAAAAATGGTTAAAAGTAACCACAATCTTAAATATAGGTCAAATTAAAAGTTATTATATGTTGTGTATGAAATTAATATTTGGAATTCTCTTACAATTTTTAGACCAATGGAAAACCTTGAAGTAGTGCGGGGAGCTGAGTTACCTCTAGGGCAAAAATGCACGCGATTGTGTAAGCTGCAAAGGCACACATGCGAGCTCCTAGTAATAAACTTGTTATGACAATATTAGGTTGATGCATAGCCAGAGGTAGAAGGAAAATCATAATTAAGATGAACATAACCTCCAAGGAAACTCTGCGACCAGCTCTATCAACTGTTATTGCAGCTAAAACAAGCCCTGGAACCTCTAGAAAATGAATTTTAGTTACATGTTACTAACATAGTTCTTGAGTTAAAAAGCTTAAGCTACCAAATGCATGTATTGTCATATAATGTGGCATAGACTTCTTTGTGTGTAATATGTTCTAGA
This sequence comes from Boswellia sacra, assembly GCA_013180625.2. Lineage (NCBI taxonomy): Eukaryota > Viridiplantae > Streptophyta > Magnoliopsida > Sapindales > Burseraceae > Boswellia > Boswellia sacra. The sequence goes on from SNVD02009658.1 coordinate 23,984, forward strand.
CTATATTCGAACTCAAATATCATTTGACCAGAAGCTTAAGTTGATAGGTACATACTGCATGCCTTCTTAAGAGCGATATTGAACATATATGTTCCATCACATGTAACCAGGACCAAACTAAACCAAACCCAAATATTGCATAATTCAAAAGCTTATGGTGACATTATATTTATAGCTTACCTTAAATAACTAGATTATATTTTATATTATTAGGAAGAGTATGGACCAGACCAAACCAAACTCAACTAAAACTTAACCAAAAAGGTCCAATCACAAGATTGTAGACCAAACAACCCCAATTCAAATCTATTTGAGCTAATAACTAGATTATATGTAAATACTTGAGATGTAAGGATTTAAACTTATGACATCGACTTTGATACTATTGAATATAATGAAGGAAAATGTATTGATTTGATTGAATTACAAGGTACTATGACAAGCCAATTTATAGGCTTGATACAATTACAAATATAGTAGTAAATCATATATACAAGGAAAGAAAATAATCTCAATAATGATGATTGATTGTCTAATTTATGCCTAAACTAAAGGAGAATCATATCAATCATATATATGATAGAATCATATGTATATGGTAACATCCCCCCTCAAACTCAAGTTGGTGATATAGAAGCTAACTTGAGTTTGGAAATTAACTCACGAAACCGTCCTAGAGGATGACTTTTCATAAAAATATCAGCTGGTTGATCAACAAAGGAGATTGAACTGAGTTGGACAGTACCACAGGCAGTATGTTATTGTATGAAATGACAATCAGTCTCTATATGCTTGGTACGCTCCTGAAAAACATTATTGTGAGCAATTTGAATGTCACTACGATTGTCACAATAAAGTGAAGTAGCATGAGTATGAGTGATTCCCATATCTTCAAGTAACCAACGAAGCCATAGAAGCTCTTGTGTAGTATCAGCAATAGCACGATATTCAGCCTCAATACTAGATCGTGCTATAATAGTTTATTTCTCACTTCGCCAGGAAATAAGAAAGTCTCCAAAGAAAAAGCAGAAGCCTGTAGTTGATTATCGATTAGTAGGGTCACCAACCCAATCAGCATCAGAATAGGCAATCAATTGAGGTTTAGAATGAGCCAAAAAATGAAGTCCACGAAACAAAGGACCCTTGATATATTGAAGAATGTGAACAATAGCTGTGACATGTGTGGATCGAGGAGCTAATAGAAATTGGCTAACAATGTGGACAGCATAGGCAATATCAGGTCTAGTAACAGTGAGATAGACAAGACTGCCCACTAGTTGTCGATAAAGAGTTGGATCATCAAGGGGCGTCCCATCCCAAGAATTGAGTTTAACATTAGGCTCTAAAGGAGTGGAAATCGTTCTATTATCACATAACCCAACTTGAGCAAGTAGTTCAGAGGCATATTTGGCTTGAGAGAGATAATACCCATCATCATCAGAAGTAACCTCTAAACCAAGAAAATAGTTAAGATCACCAAGAGCATTCATCTCAAAGTGTTGACTAAGAAAATGCTTGAGTTTTGAAATACCAATAATATCATCCCCTGTAATAATCATGTCATCCACATAAAGAAGAAGAAGAATGCTTCATTTTGAGGTCTTGCGTACAAAAAGGGCAGAATCATAAGAACTAGAAGTAAAGCCAAATTTTCCAATAACAGAACTAAATTTGGCAAACCAAGCTCGAGGTCCTTGTTTGAGACCATATAGAGCACGACGAAGCTTGCAAACTTTGTTTGGAGGATATGGGTATCCTAGAGGTGGCTGCATATAAACATCCTCAGTAAGATCGCCATTGAGGAATGCATTTTTAACATCCATATGAAAAAGACTGAAATGTCGAATAGCAGCAACTGCGAGAAGACTTCTAACAGAGGTAAGTCGAGCAACTGGAGCAAATGTCTCCTCATAATCAATTCCATATTCTTGAGTATACCCTTTAGCAACAAGACAAGCTTTGTAACGTTCAATAGAGCCATCAGATTTTGTCTTGATTTTGTAGACCCATTTGCAACCAATCATAAATTTGTTAGAAGGAGGATCTACTAAGTCCCATGTGTGAGTTTTTTCAAGAGCCTGTAATTCATCTGCCACTGGTTTCTGCCAATCAGGGTTAATACTAGCTTCATGATAAGATTGGGGTTCATACAAGGAAAGAATGGTAGAAAAGCAATGATAATTTCTAAGTTTAACTGGAATTTCTCTTACCCGAGTGGAACGAGGAAGGATAGGAGAAGATTCAAATTGATTAGGTTGTACATCAGATCCATCAGACATAACAGATTCATCGGTAGGCAACGTGGAAGTATCAGGTGCATCTAAATGAGGCTCAGAAATCAAAACTTTATCAATGTCAACAAGGAACAATGAAACATAATGATCATTGAAGAAACGAGATTCAGAAATACAAGGGACTTCAAATTTGGACATCGAGGACAACATTTTATGCTCCCAAAAAATAACATGACGAGAAATACGAAGACGCTTGGAGATAGGATCCCAACATCTGTAACCTTTATGTTCAATACCATAGCGCAAAAAACAACAAAGACGAGCCCGAGGTTCTAACTTGGTGCGTTCACGAGGTTGAAGAAAGACAAAACCAACACAACCAAAGACCTTAAAAATATTGTAATCAGGAGGATTACTGAAAATATGTTCATAGGGTGAAACATTACCAATGATAGAAGAAGGTATACGATTGGTTGTATAAATAGTTGTTAGTACAGCTTCGCCCTAAAAACGTTCTGGACATGAGGCAGAAATTAAGAGGGCATGAATAGTTTCTAGTATATGCCTATGTTTCTTTTCGGCTCGACCATTTTGCTGAGATGTATAATGACAAGGAAAATGGGAAACAGTTCCATTTTCTCGAAGAAAAAATTTTGATTGATCGAGAAAATTGAGTTTTGACCATATTAACAAAGTCTCGATAGATTGTAGGTAATTCAGACCTATTTTTCATCAGATATAACCATGTAAAACGAGAATAGTCATCAACAAAAATAACAAAATATTTTGAACCACCCATAGTAAGATTTGGTGAAGGTCCCCAAATATCAGAATGAATAAGATCAAATGGAGCAATAGAAATAGATTCACTATTATTAAAAGGTAAAGTAGTTTGTTTAGCAAGTTGACATGAAAAGCAATCAATATTTTCATCATAAACTGTACCTAACAAACCACTAGATTTTATTGGTCGTAAACGACCAAGGGAGACATGACCAAGACGTGAATGCCAAAGACATAAGGATGACTTTGTTGTAGTGGATGCTATATTGGATTTATTTGATATTGATGAAGGAAGATGAAGATTCATGAGCTCAAATAGACGATCAACTCTACGGCCTATCCCAAGAACCTTGCCCGTTTGTGGATCCTGAACACAACAACCAGAAGAAGATAAAACAACATTAAGACCAAGTTCACATAATTGACCCACAGATAGAAGATTCAATGTGAGGTTTGGAATTTAGAAAGTATTTGGTAACTCTAAAGTAGAAGTAGAAATATGACCGACATGGCTAACATGCATTGAACAACCCTCAGCAGTATGAATAACTGGCATGTTAGAATAACAATATTTAAAAGAAAATATATTAGAATCTGAAGTCATATGATTGCAACAAGCAGAATCAAAGTACCATGATGGATTACCTGAGTTATAGTTAAAGCGAAAATTGAGGAATTACCGGACTTGGAAAGAACTTGTTGAAGAATGGACTCAAGATCACTAACAGAAAAGGTTTGGGAAGAGGAACTAGTACTGGAACCCTGATTATTATCTTCAGCAGCAACAACTGAGAATTGAGACTTACTCTTGGAGTTACCATTCTATTTTAATTGATGACTCTGCTTAGGAGGAGCTTTAGGACAATCTTCTGCAAAGCGTTCTGATCCAATCTTAAGACAATAGCAACAAATGCGGGTAGGACATTCACAAATAAAATGTCCAGTCTCATGACAATATTTGCATTCTTGGGAAATTGAGGGTTGAATAACCATGACAGTGTGTGTATTTTGAGTCTGAAAAGTAGTAAAATGAGTCTCCTTAGAGAGAAGTTGAGTAACAACACTGTCAAGAGAAGGTAGAGGTTGGTGATGGAGCAATGATGCACGAACCGGTTCAAACGTGTCATTAAGTGCCATGAGAAACTATATCAAATGTTGATGATCTCTATAAGTCGAGAACTTTGTTTCATCTTGAGAACATGACCATGAAGGTTCTGATAGTCAATTGATCCCAAAGATACTGCATTTGAGAAAGATATTCATGGATTGATTGACCTGAAGATTGACGTAACTGATGAAGATTGCGTAGAAGTTGATACCGATGAGCCAAATCTGTTGTGCTGTATCTGGTTGACAAAAAATCCCACAAAGATCTGGTTGTATGAAAGCAACCAAATCGGAGATTGATGGATGGCATAGATATATTTCTAAACCATGTAATAATCTGGTGATTTTTTGCATCCTAATCCTCTTGTCGTTCAATGAATTTTTCATCTGGATGGTCTTTTTGTTGGATTGGCTCAAGAAACTCCCCAGTGATATAACACCATAATTTTCGACCTTTAAGAAAGCTACACATAGACTGAGACCATATAGTATAATTGTGACCATCAAGAAGAACTTGAATTGGTTGGGCAATATCTAACTTCTCCATTAGAAAATAAATCGCAAAAGAGAGATTTTAATGTGAAGAAATAGCTTGACCTGAGATGATAATCTGGCCATGTGGATATTGGACAGCACTAGGAGATCAAATCAAGAAAGGATTTTGGCATGTGATTCGACTTGATGGCTTGCTACCAAACCCGTGAATGAACCATGTGAATGTAACTTGTGCTAATGGCTTGGCTTTTCTTAAAGACTTTGTACAAATTGGCTGGAGTGAAAAATTAAAGACATGGCTCTAATACCAAATTGAATATAATGAAGGATGATGTATTGATCTGAATGAATTACAAGGTACTATGACAAGCCAATTTATAGGCTTGATACAATTACAAATATAGCAGTAAATCATATATACAAGGAAAGAAAATAATCTCAATAATGATGATTGATTGTCTAATTATATGCCTAACTAAAAGAGAATCATATCAATCATATATATGATAGAATCATATATATATGGTAACAGATACCATGTTAAATAACTATTTGATTAAAAACTTGAGCTTCATCACAATGAGAATGGAAATTGAAAAGGAGGAAAAAAAGAGTGCAAGAATGTGAAGATCGGTCATGCAATACCTCCCAAGCTTGCCACAAATACGTCCAAGTAGAGGTTGGAGTCATCCACAGCTTCTGAAAGCATGATAATTGAGCCACATGTACTTTGCATACTACTTAGCTTGGAGGTGAGCAATATGATCCCATAATAAGTGAATGAATTTCCAAAGAATAATGTCCCTAGGGAACAGTTGTTCTAGCTAATCTCGGTGAAAAAAGTTTGAAAACGGTAAAGAAGCCAGATTTCCTTTTACAGTTTTCGAATCTGGCTGAGGAGAGCAGAGGAACATTGTATAGGGGATCAACTTGTTCATCAGGTACTAAGGTTCTATCAGTAACAAGAATGCAACTTGGGAGTTCTGTTTTGTTGAGCAGAGCCATTTTTTGCAGAATATGATGCAAATCATTTGTTTTGCCTTTCATGCATAGAAATCTTGGAGACTCTGGCGTAAAGCTATATAAGAGAAGCATAATAAATGATGGTACAGAGGATAATGCTAGTAGCCACCTTCAATTCAATCTTGTCAAGACTATCTGCAGTGTTAGAATTGACAACATTAACGTTATACAATTGCAAAATCTTTGTTTTTCTACTCTTTTTTAATCATTACATCTCAATCTTGAATTCGAATCTTTTGTGCAAGAAATTTGCTACTAAGTATTAAGAACATACCCATGCAAGTGCAACCTCAAATATGGATCCAAGCGTCCAGAGAGTTGAGAAAATAACCATCCACATGCCTCTGTTTGCAGCAGGAACAAATTCTAGAAACCAGGTTGAGAATACAGGTCCACTGCCTATGCCAATACCAACCAAGCAGCGAAGGCTCACCAATGATATGTAATTTGGGGAGAAAGCACTTAATAAACCAACTCCATTAGTTAACAATGCTATGCCAAGAAATCCTTTCCCGGAAAGGGGAGAATGAAACAATTTATTGGCCACTTGTTAACAATAATGCTATCCCACTCCATTTAACACATACTCAAATTTCCACAAATATATTATGCCAATGTAATGCCTGATTCAAGCTAGCCAAGGTATTTTACAGGTCAGCGAAATCTTTATCTCAAAACCCCAATTCAAGTAATCATTTATTTGGTACCTCCCAAGGAGCAGAACTGCCCTTCTAATCCTTCTCTAGGGATTCCATCCACAATGCAAAGTTTATGGCTCATCAATATTTCACACCATCACTTGGCTTTTGCATAATCCCGCTAGAAAAATTAAGGACATAAGTAGCCGAAACAAGATGTCCAAAAATGAACATCCATGCCTAAATTGATAAACTATTCATACCATCCATTTACATGTAATAATTTGAGGAATCAATTAATCCAAAAACTCAAACTAAAGGCAGAGACAGAACAATAATCTAAACTTTGGAGGCCATGTGATAAAATAGAAAATATGGGGCCAAGTAATAAACAATAGCTTGATTGGGCTTACATTCCTAGGGTGACTTACAACGTCGGGCTTAGATCCTCGCTCCCACACTTCTGGTTGGGTCTGGCTTTGATACCCTTTGTAACATCTCATGATTGGGTCTGGCTTTCATATCATTTTTAAAATCTCACATATCCTTCCCAAGCAATGTGGGGTGTTATATTCAATGCTTAATTGGCTTACATCCGTAGGGTGACCTACAACGTCGACCTTAGATCCTCGCTCCCAGACTTTTGGATGGGTTCGACTTTGATATCATTTGAAATATCCTGGTTTGCATGACACTTTACACTATGTCTGGCACTTCGGGTCCCGTAAACCCTCGAGATATGGCCCCTGCATCCAAGAGGTTGCCCTCGTGTGTGCGTGAGGCCCAACAGCTTGGTTCACTCTCAGATATTGTCCACTTTAGACACATAGTCTGTCATGGTTTTTGCTTTTGGGCTTTGCAACCCAAAATACCTCCAATAGCTTAAGGTGCTCACAAGGTATTAAGCTCTTTTCACATATCATTTCCAAGCAATGTAGAATGTTACATTTCTCGCTTAATTGGGCTTAACTCCCTAAGGTGAAGGCGTAGATCACTCCTCTAACCCTTTCAGGTTTGGGGAGTGACACATCATCTATTTGTGAAGAAACTAGATGGAAAAAAAAAATCTATTATACGTATGAAAATAATGTGTTAATCATAGAATAAAATTTTGTGACAAATACTAATTACTATGATTAAAAAATAAACTCTTCAACAATAATTGAATCTTAACTATTTATATTATAAAAATTGGTTAATTGTATGTTTTCACTTAGTTTTAATACTTTAGTAATAATTAAATTTAATTATTAAGAGTTTTATTGTTCACTCAAGTAAAATTGAGCATGCGTTTTGCAAATAATAAAATTTAAGCGATATGACAATAAAATATTAGTTAAGCATAAGTTTCTTCATAAGTGATCGATAATAAGTGAATGTATGATAAAAATCAATTAGTAAATATAGCTTAAATTGTTCAAATAACAAATAGTTAAGTAAATAAAAAAGGGAAGGGTTTTTTTTTTTACACAAATTTTTTATACCACATTTTGACATAAATTGATGACCTTGGATCTCACAAAATTCAATCGTTCTCAATAAGTTGCATTTAATGCTGTCAATCTATCAATCCTTTCAACCTTGAATTTTGTGGATCAATGCATAGAAATATGTATTTAGTTTTGTGTCAATTTTTTTGGTTGAACAATTCATTCCCAAAAAAAAAATATATCATAATGAATTGCCCTACCTATGATAGAAAAGCTTTCACACAAGTTTTGAGTAGTGCCTTCACCACACGATGGTTTAACTTCTTTTGAAAGAAAAATCATCCATATCTATAGGATTTATGACAAGATTTAGTTCTTTTTACATGATTCATAATACAAGTCGTTATATATATATAAGGAAGAAATCACTTCACGCAAATTATTTGAGGTAAATTGGGAAAAGAAATAAAATCTTTTATAGTTTTAATGGCGAGTATATCTACATTATTGAATATTGAGAAGAAGTTTTGGAATGAAAACAATTGCAATATTCTAAATATGATGGATATTTCATAAATGTTAATTCAAGTACAGATAAATTTGCAAAAAATCTCACTTTCTTAAAAAAATAATGCATATTTCTGATATTTATTCAAGCACAATGTCCTAATTACCTTTAGCTAGCTATGCACAAAATAGAATAATTTGTATCTTTATATATGACATATTTATAACAAAGTTTTCAATATTGAAGATAAGTTACAACTAACAACAATTCACACAACACATAATATTTTAAATAAATCAAACAAATATATCAAAAAACTTAAAAGTACATCAACCAATTCTAAATTCAAAAAAATAATCATGCACAAATATAATAAATATTCTGTAAAATAAAAAAGAATTAACTCCACAAAAAATGCGATCCACTTCCCACCCCGCCCCCCCCCTCCCTAAATCATCAATTAGTTGATGCATTATTTTAAGTGTACTAACACTTGGTTAAATAAAACGTACAGCACAAAAATCAATAATTATTGTGAAAAATTGACTAATTAAAAATGTTATTACTAAAAAGTACTTCTAAGAAGCTTCGTATATATTATGGAAAGAAATGATATATTATGCAAAAAATCAAAGATTCCTATTGAAAATAGGAATTTGATCTAAATATTACCAATAAAACTGAAAACAACGACGTCAAAAAAAAAAGTGGAAATATTACCGATTTTTCCAATATTAAATAGATTCACAACCAATTTTGATGCAAATTAAGTTATGAAAGTTCTCTGCTTCTCCGTATAAATATGTATCACTTCACAATCTGAACATATCAATCTATTTCATTAATTACGCAGATTTCAGAACCCACAACGATGGCTCAAATCAAAGTCCTTTCAGTTGCTCTTGTTCTAGTTCTCATGCTATGCGTGGGTATGTTTTTATTCTAAATGATGATTTTAATTTTGTTTCCTTTCATGTGATTTAATATATGAATAATGGTGAATAAAATTAATCTTCAAAAAATTATTTTGTATGATAGATAATTTACTTTTAGCAGTAAAATTATGAACATTATTTTAATAAAGCTTTTACATATGCTCAATTCATATAATCATCTTATTCAAAAGTTGAAATAATAAGAAATTTTTAATATCTTAAAATATCATTGATATTTATAATGATTTGTTTTATTTACTTGGTTCCATGGATGACTATAATCAATGAATTAACTCAAATAAAAGTTTATGACATATATGAATCAAAATCAAGATACTTTAATGTTTCTTATAATTTTTTGGTTAATTAATTTCCTTATGGTACAATTTGAAGTCACCAATTAAAAATTGTTTTACTATTCATCCAAATTCTTCTAATGCTTCTTGTTATTCTTCTCCTAATTTTAGATTTCAGCGAGGCGGATGAATATTGCTGTACAGATCATGCAATGAATACGTGTGTGCATGGAAAAGATGATCAAGAAGATGGTAAATGCTATAAAAAATGCCCAGGATGCAAAGGAGCCATTTGTAAACGAGAAGGCCATAATGTTATTTGTCATTGCCAGTGCTGATCATATGTATCGTAATTATCTATATATCGACAATTTTAATGACTTATGTAAGAATAAAATTATAGATCTTTTGATCTATTTATAATTCAAAATTAGATTGAGAGCTATTAATATTATTTTTCAACCAAGATTTTATTATTATTATGGCTATTGAATCTCTTAAGGTATGGTATGGTTTGTTATTATTATCCATATTGAGCTATGATTTTTTAAAAAGTCAAATAGAATATTTAATGACCATCATCATCTTTACTAAGTAACCAAAGTGAAAGAAGCTTCAGAAAAGGAAGAAAGGGAATAAAGGAAGAACTGGAATATATAAAAAAATATACTCAATTTTGTTTTGGAGGAAGACAGACAAGTTTAATAAAAGAATTTTACTAGAGTTTATTATTTAGATAAGAGTAATGAGAATTACAATTATTTTCCTAGTTCAATTAGATTTCAATTAAGATTTTGATTTGATTTTAATTTTTCTACATTTTATAGCCTATTATTTAGATAAGAGTAATTGTCAAAATCCTTGAAAACCCATTTGGATATGGATATATGATTGATTTTGAATTGTGAAAAAGATATGTGGTTAATATTAACATAAAATGTATTGAAAAATGTATGGTACAAAACATTTAAGCTGAAATTGATTTATTATGTAATGGAAAAGAAATTAGTGTTCATTTAAATGGTTTTGATTATACTTTTCCACTTGGCAATCACGAGGATGCATGTTACAAACTCATAAACTAGCAACAAGCTCTTTTGAATTCGATAGACTATCTATAGTATCACTCAATTGCTTTCCTTTGGTTTCAAATGCGATGAACCAAACACATATTGTTGGAACAACAATTACAACTTCAAAAAGAGTGATTGCAGCTGTTTGATGGCAACCATTCACTAATGCCACCGCCACAAGAGGGCATATCATGCCACCAATTTTTCCCACTGCATTCGTGAAGCCATAGCCAGTTGAGCTGAGACAAGTTGGATATATCTATACTACACAAATAATTAACGTTGTTAGAATTCTAAAAGAAATAAACAATTTGTTCCACAGCACCTAAATGAGTAAGTTGAGTTATTAAAAAATTATAAGGCTACTTGCATAGCTTTCTGTTAAGTAACCATCTTATGCATATAAAAACTTGAGTTTGTCTATGTGTGAGTTAACCTTAAACCCTAATATTTAAGCCTTTTCTTAGTACCTTCCAAAATCTTCTATTAAAATTTCAATCGTATCCTTTGATATATTTATCAAAAATTTTAAAAAGGTCTAAATAAACTTTGTGTAATATGATACTCCCTAAACGTTAATTTATGGATGAAGTCCTCATTTTTTTAAGAAATTTTCGTACAACACATGACATTTTACGTTAATAGCTGTGCAAGAAATACTTTAAATAAACTCTTTTGTTGTTATAAGATACATTGATGTAGAATCAATTAGGGATATTTTTAATATTTTTTGGGATTTTGAGTTGTAATGAGAATTACAATTATTTTCCAAGTTCAATTAGATTTCAATTAGGATTTCGATTTGATTTTAAATTTATTAGGTAATATTTTACTTCCTTATTTAGTTATTTTCTTATTTTCTTAGGTCTTTGGCCATTGTAGAAAGAGTCTTGATTGTTTGTTTTGAAGGTTTTGAAAGATGAATTAATATAATCAGATTCTCCCCTTTTTATCGTTTCTTCTCCTCTCCCATTTTCTTCAATTTCTTCTGCCATTTCTCTCTCTCTCTTATTCTCTCTCTCCTTCTGTCTCCCTCTCTATTTCTCCCTATCTCGTTCTTTTTTTATTTATATCTTTTTCTATATTTCTTCTATTCCCCTAAATTTCTATCTATTTCTCTGTCTCCCCTAAATTTCTGTCCTATTTCCTCTCCCAATTTCTTCCAAATCTTGTCCCCTTACCTCTATCTGATTTTCCCCTCTCTTTCTTTTAATTTGAAGAACCTTGTTCCTCATCATATATACTTAAACACAAAGTGTTGTATGTTAAGGAAAGTGTTTGCATAGTTTTTTTTGTGTGTGTGTGTGTGTGTGTGTATAGAACTTCTATACAAATGGGAATATTTTTGTCTTTTTGTCTTGTAAAAATGGTTAAAAGTAACCACCAGCTTAAATATGGGTGAAATTAAAATTTATTATATGTTGTGTATGAAATTAATATTTGGAGTTCTCTTGCAATTTCTAGACCAATGGAAAACCTTGAAGTAGTTCGGGGAGCTAAGTTACCTCTGGGGCAAAAAAGCAGGCGATTGTGTAAGCTGCAAAGGCACACATGCGAACTCTTACTAATAAACTTTTTGTGACAATATTGGGTTATGCATAGCCAGAGGTATAAGGAAAATCATAATTAAGATGAACATAACCACCAAGGAAACTCTGCGACCAGCTCTGTCAACTGTTATTGCAGCTAAAACAAGCCCTGGAACCTCCAAAAAATTAATTTTAGCTACATGTTACCAACATAGTTGTTGAGTTAAAAGGCTTAAGCTACCAAGTACATGTATTGTCATATAATATGGCATAGGTTTCTTTGTGTGTAATATGTTCTAGACTATATCCGAACTCAAATATCATTTGACCAGAAGCTTAAGTTGATAGGTACATACTGCCTGCCTTCTTAAGAGCGATATTGAACATATATGTTCCAACACATGTAACCAGGACCAAACTAAACCAAACCCAAATACTGCATAATTCAAAAGCTTAAGGTGACATTATATTTATAGCTTACCTTAAATAACTAGATTATATTTTATACTATTAGGAAGAGTATGGACCAGACCAAACTAGAACTCAACTAAAACTTAAGCAAAAAGGTCCAATCACAAGATTGTAGACCAAACAACCCCAATTCAAATCTATTTGAGCCAATAACTAGATTATCCGTAAAGACATGAGATGTAAGGATCTAAACTTATGACATCGACTTTGATACCATGTTAAATAACTATTTGACAAAAAAACTTGAGCTTCATCACAATGAGAATGGAAATTGAAAAGGAGCAAAAAAAGAGTGCAAGAATGTGAAGATCGGTCACACAATACCTCCCAAGCTTGCCACAAATACGTCCAAGTAGAGGCTAGAGTCATTCACAGCTTCTGAAAGCATGATAGTTGAGTCACATGTACTTTGCATACTACTTAGCTTAGAGGTGACCAATATGATCCCATAGTAGGTGAATGAATTTTCGAAGAATAATGTCCATAGGAGAACGGTTGTTCTAGCTAATCTCGGTGAAAAAAGTTTGAAAACTGCAAACAAGCCAGATTTCCTTTTATGGTTTTCGAATTTGGTTGAGGAGAGTACAGGAACATTGCTCGGGGGATCAACTTGTTCATCAGGTACTAAGGTTCTATCAGTAACAAGCATGCAACTTGGGAGTTCTATTTCGTTGAGTAGAGCCATTTTCTGCAGAAAATGATGCAAATCATTTGTTCTGCCTTTCATGCATTGAAATCTTGGAGACTCTTACGTAAAGCTATATAAGAGAAGCACAATAAATGATGGTACAGAGGATAATGCTAGTAGCCACCTCCAATTCAATCTTGTCAAGACTATCTGCAGTATTAGAATTGACAACATTAACGTTGTACAGTTGCAAAATCTTTGTTTTTCTACACTTTTTTAGTCATTACATCTCAATCTTGAATTCGAATCTTTTGGGCAACAAATTTGCTCCTAAGTTTTAAGAACATACTCATGCAAGTGCAGCCTCAAATATGGATCCAAGCGTCTAGAAAGTTGAGAAAATAACCATCCATATGCCTCTCTTTCTGGCAGGAACAAATTTTAGAAATGAGATTGAGAATACAGGTCCACTACCTATGCCAATACTGACCAAGCAGCGAAGGCTCACCAATGATATGTAATTTGGGGAGAAAGCACTTAATAGACCAACTCCACTAGTTAACACTGCTATGCCAAGAAATCCTTTCCTAGGAAAGAAGAATGAAACAATTTATTGGCCACTTGTTAACAATAATGCTATCCCACTCCGTTCAACACATACTCAAATTTCCACAAATATGTTGTGCCAATGTAATGCCTGATTCAAGCTAACCAAGGTATTTTACAGGTCAGCGAAATCTTTATCTCAAAACCCCGATTCAAGTAGTCATTTATTTGGTACCTCCCAAGGATCAGAACTGCCATTCTAACCCTTCTCCAGGGATTCTATCCACAATGCAAAGTTTATGGCTCATCGATATTGCACACCATCATTTGGCTTTTGCATAACCCCGCTAGAAAAATTAAGAACATAAGTAGCTGAAGCAAGATCTCCAAACATGAACATCCACACCTAAATTGATAAACTATTCATACCATTCGTTTACATGTAATAATTTGAGGAATCACTTAATCCAAAAACTTAACCTAAAGGCAGAGATAGAACAATAATCTAAACTTTGGGGGCCAAGTGATACAGTAGAAAATAAGGAGCCGATGGGAAAATATTGGTACATTTAAAAGAAAATATTTCTTGACCCCCTAATGGTGAATGATGAATGATGAACACTTAAATATGTAATTTAATAAGAGTAATGGTGAATGATGAACACTTAAATATGTATGCTTAATAAGAGCTTAATTCATCATATTGCATTAATAGTGTCATTAAATTCCTCAACTTATGCATATTTGTAGTCTTTACATCACTGGAATTAACTTTCTCTTAATTTCGGTTTTGATGTTGGTTTGATAAATTAGGCATAACTTTCTATTTATAGATCAGAATGGTGCAAATATTAATGTTTTGGAAATCTGATTCAATTGTCTACAAGATTGCATTTCACAAGCATCATCAAATTTGGGCTCTTAGTGGACCAAAATTGGGCTTGAAGTGAACCCATATGTAGATTCAGCCCAGCTTAACCATGCCTCAATATTTTGACCGTATCTCTCAAAATACGTATCCAAATTATATGAATCAAAATGTTCTAGAAAGCTGAGAGAAATATCTATGACTTTCATGAAGACATCAGATTAAAAGTCTCAAAAATTCAATGTCAAAATCGGTGGTCAAAGTCGGTTCACCTAATTACCCCAATTGTCAAAGTTGGTGCATCTAATATTTGACAATTATTCCTATGTAATTTGACAAGTTTGCCCTTGAATGTATCTATAAATAGAGGTGCCTTGTGACCCATGAGCGCATCTTGGCGTTGCTGGGATCTTGTATTGTGTTTCTCTCTTGTGTTTTTATGCTATTAATAAATCTTCTCTTTCTTGCAATTTTTTTCCTTTCTTTTATAATGTCTTTCTAATTTCTCTCTTGCTAAGGTGAAAGGGTGAAACACTTGATATGAGAGTAAGGATTCTCTAACTCTGTAATATGTGCTTAATAATCATAATCTTGTGTTGTTTATATGATTTATATTTATTTCTCTAATCAATCTTGACACCACTCGTAAAGTGGAGGTCTTGATCCATTGTTGACAATCCTTGGCACATCAAATGCTTGGATCCTTTCTAGATGTCGTATGATTCTTCCTTACCGACATGAATCTAGTTAGGAACCTTGATTTGTTGTAGACATATGGAGATTGGCACATTGGATGCTTGAACCCATTTACAAGAAGTGGTATAAATATTGGTAACGAAACAAATATAATTCATATAACTAAAACGGGTTGTTTACCCTTATTTGAAATATCAATGGGCGGATCCCCTAACCTTAGCTCTCATTATTATTGTGTGAATTTCTCTTGTGTTATTCTCATTTATTGTTTAAGAATTTGTTCTTTACTCATACTTGTTGATATTATCTTGCCATCCCTTTGAATCATCCATATCATATTTGCCTAGCTTATAATTTGTAACGCTAAAATCCCCTTTCTCGTGGATCGACCCCGATCTCACCGAGTTTATTACTTCGACACTCCTATACTTGGGAGGCAATCCTATTTTCGGATGTGTCAAGTTTTTGGCATTATTGTCGGGGAAGGTAAAAATTGGCGTGCAAAATTGTAAGTATTCTCTTTTCTCATTTTAGAACTTAATTTTTTCTTTATCGTTGTTAATCTTTTCTTCTCTTTTCTTGTTTCTTTCTTGCATGAAAATTTGGTCACGAACATCTAGTGGTAGACTTGTTATAAAAACATCATCTTCCTTAGAAAACATGGCCGACAATCTAGTGGAGAGGTTTACAGATGAAGGGGACAACCGTTCCCAACAAAATGATCAAAACCAACCAAGAACCCTTAGAGACTACATAAATCCGGTAAGGACTAGTACGCCATCTTGCGTAGTTTCTGCTCCTGATTCAGTCCATTTCAATTTCAAACCAAGTTTGTTCGACTT
>SNVD02009659.1:0-38922 GCA_013180625.2 Boswellia sacra
CTTTTCTCCGCGGGGAGTTAACAAACATCCAGCCAACGTAGAATTGTACCCTCCCAGAAAACTTGTGACTTATGTCTTGGGTTAGTCATATGGTTTGTCAAAAAGAAAACTTGAAATTAAACAAACAAAATCAACAAAAAACAACAACACAAAAACGACATTGATAATCAGATCAAACGAAACAAGAAGAAAATAAAATTCGACAACAACAACACACATTCAAATATACAAGTAGTTGTGCTTGTGGCTCACATCTTCCTCTGGTTTTACGTCCAGTAACGGCTGAAACGCCTTCTATGAGTCGGGGATTTGCTTCCCATCCAGTTTTCTTATAAACTGGCAAATAGGGTCGTTTTTAGTCAGATTTCCTAGACTATAACACTGCAATTCATCACGAAATTGTGTCCACAGATTTAACAATTCACGCTGAACAAGTCCACAAGAATGTGACTCGAGAGTTAACAAAACATTATCCAGCGACTCATTACTCAAACCATTCTTAATAAATGAAAGTTTTTCTTCTCTATTCCTGGACGCAAAACCTAATGAACGACAAGTCTGGTTACAATTCCATCTAGCACATTTATAACATACTTGTAACCTTTTCACTCTTCGCCTCTTGGCGTAGTAGCTTTTTCCTAGACCAGGCATGTATTTTGCGAGATTAATGTCTGGCTCACTGGACAATCTCACCTTGGCTTTAATAAGCCATCGGATATCCGCAGGCACATTTAGGAGCATCAACGCCCAAAGTCTAGTCATTCATACTTTAAAAATTTTGGACACAGCATTTTGAGGAAGTCAAGGGAAATATTTACGAAGGTTCGACAGAAAGATATCGGCATCCATTGAAGAGGAGAAAAGGAAAGATATTACCAGTAATTCATTTGAGTCTATTCTTCTCCAAGATATGCACGCTTCAAACCTTCGGGCAATGGTTTCAGCTCCCCTTTGGATGTTTCCTCAAGCTGTTGCACAAATGAATTCGAAGCATAGAATAATCAAATTAAACAAAAGGAAGGAAAAGAAAAGAGCAGAAACGAAACTAAAGACACATAAAGAGATAACAATACAATAGCAAACAAAAGTAAAAAAAAAAGTAAAAAAAATATAAAAACAAATAAGACAGATGGCAAAGAGAGATAAACCTGATCAATTTGATGGCCTATGAAAGGAATCTCCTCGAGACACAAAAATCGATCATTATTACCTCATTTTATTTTTCTTTTCTTCTTTTTTTTATTTTTCAAAAACATTGGGTTGCCTCCCAATAAGCGCTTGGTTTAACGTCCTCATCCCAACGTTGGTTCCATCATGGGAGGGTCTAATCTCTGCTGTGCTTCTCTAGTGGGCTTGGATCCTTCTTCCAACAAGAATTGGTGCATGCATATGGCTGGGCCTTTGATGTTAGCAATCGTCCATCCAATAGCTATTTTGTGATCTGTAAGTATTCAGATGAGTTTCTCTTCTTGTATTCGTGCAAGGCCCATTTCCATTATAACTGGTAAAGTATCATTCTCACCCAAGAATCCATGATTCAAATGATCTGGCAGTGACTTAAGCTCCAAGGTATTGGCTTTCGTCACAGAAGGAAGAAGTTTCTCATTAGATAAAGTAAATTGAATGTACGAAACATCATACCTATTTGTGGTTACTGCTATGGTCTCATCTAAGCTTGCCACAGCTTCCTCCATTTCTTTGGACACTTGTATCAAAATTCCTGACTCATTGGAATTTTCTGTCTCTATATGCTCACTAATAGCTACATCCAATCCATTCTTGCGAGTTAACTCAAAATATTATTATGGCAAAGAATCAAAAACGTCAACTGCAAAAACAGAATGTAAGTCAATAGAGTACCTCATTGCCTCAAAAATATTGAAACATATCACCTTGCCATCAAACTCTATGATGAGAGTGCCATCATGAACATAATCTTAGTTCTAACAGTTTTCGAGAATTTCTCCCTAAAAGAATCGGAGTTGGATTAGGAGATGTCTCCATTCTCTATTTCAAGAACATAAAAGTCTACTGTGGAAAAGCAATTGATCACCTACACAAGCACATCTTCCACAACTCTTTTGGTATATGCATTAAAACGATCAGCAATTTGAATGGTAATACCAATTTTCGCAAAAGGTCTAAGATTTAAAGAAGCATAAATAGAATATGGCATGATGTTAATAGATGCTTCTAAATCTAACATAACTCTTCCAAACTTGGTTTTACCAATGGTGCATGTTTGGACTTTACGTCTTTTTGTAATTCTTAGGGTATGCCCCTCAGATTTTTGTATATTATAACTTTTTTGGATTTATATTACTAAGTAACTTTTCCAAAAAAAAATGGTGAACATACCTGGATCTTTGCACTTTGGAGGAATTTTCCTTTGCAATATAGCTGAAACATCTTCCCCCACACTTACTTTCTCATTTCTTTTTAACTTTCTTTTGCTGGTGCATAACTCCTTGAGACATTTTGTATAATGAGGTACTTGCTCGATAGCATCCAAAAGTGGTATATTTACCTCGATTTTCTGAGAAGTTTCCAGGATTTCTTGTTCTTGTTCCTCCTTCGATTTTGCAAATCTACTAGGAAAAAGTGGAGAAGAAACATATGAAGGAATGGGAGTTATAGGATTTACCTGAGAAGTCAGTGTTTTGTTCATGGTGGAAGTGGTGTCATCTCCTTCATCAGTTTGTGATTTCTTTAGCAGAACATCTAATTGCTCTTCATTTTGCAAAGTTATCGCACAAGAATTCTCTCTTTGATTGATCATCGTTTGACAAGATAATTCTTCTGAGCCTTGGCCCTCGAATTTGCTCATGCTAGTGGCCAATTGTCCCATTTGATTTGTCAGGTTTTGAATACTTGCCCCAGTTTCCTGCTGGAACTGCATTGTGTTAGTGGCAAGTGCATTAACAATATCCTGGAGTGACATACCTGAGTTTTCTGGAGCTAGTTGTGGTGCTGGTTGTGGCATTAGTGGTGGTTGCATTTGAAATGGTTGCTGCACTCTAGGTTGATTAAAACCTTGTAGTTGATTTGGTATGGCATTTGGGACGATTGGTTGATGATTTCAGTAACTGAAATTAGGGTGATCTTCCCATCCAGCATTGTAAGTGTTAGAGAAGGGATCGCACCATTGCCTTGTTTGTCCTGGAAATTCACCCATGGCATTTGCTTGTTCCATATCTCCTTCTTGTAAAGTTGGATACATGTCGATTGGATGCTCCATGGTAGAATATACTCCACATGCATAAGATTTCTGCATATGTCCTACAGCCATGTTTTCCACAAGAAAGGTTAGCTCAGAAAGTTGTTGTTCAATGTTCAGAGTGCTTACCTCATTTACTCTCGAATGTAGTTGTGGCTCAAATCGGCTACTGAATTGTTGGAAGTTTACTGCCATATTGCCTAAACACAAACAATCAGAAAAGAAAAAAAATACAAATCAACAATGAAAACAAAATAACAAATCGATTAAAAAATCAATCCCTGGCAACGGGGCCAAAAACTTGATGCGTTCGAAACTAGCAAGTATACTAGTCGCACAAGTAATAAAGTGATAAGTAAGATATCGTTCCCACGAGGATTGATTCTAATTGAATTTGTTATTTCCAACAACAATTAACTAAATGGGGGGGTTTTGTTGAATGATTAACTAAATGAAATAAGAATGCAAATTAAGAATAACAAAACAGAAGTTAATTTGAATAAAAGATCAATGAGAGAAATCTGGTTAAGGGATCCTTCTCTACAACAAGATATGGATTTGCGAATTAATCGTAGAATTGTCATCCAATTACAGCATTGAAGTTATCAACCGTAGATAACAACAAGCTCTGTTATCCCAATCTTTCCTTACTTTGTTGTTAAATAAAACAAGCTCTTTATTTAATCTCTATCCATTAAACAACCTAGAACAAGCTCTCTAAGTTCAATTCAATGGAAGCATTACGATGAGAAAGATAGGTTGATCTAAGCAATAATCACACAAGTTCAGATTATTTAACCTATGTTGTATTTTCCAATTGCAATCTCTGATCACAATTTTGCTACTAATGATTGGAAATTCATGACAATTACGGATCAAGATTTCTAATCTAGCAATAGACTACATCAGATTATATTCAGTTGGCCATTCCAAATACAATCAGTAAGCAATCATAAGCATTAGATATGGGAAAATACAAGCAACTTCAATTAGAGAATTGGATAACATTTCTTACACAATCAACTCACAAAATCCATATCAAGGGCTTTGAAATCACCCTCAACCAATTCAGATTTAGTTACACATATTCAGATAGAATAAAAATACAATACAATATGGAGACATTTCAGAAAATGAAAGGGAAAGGGAAAACTTAGCAAATTTGATGAAATCTCTTAGGATTTGTAGTTCTTCCTCTTTCCAAGCCTTTAATCTCCTTCAAGAACTCCAAGAGATGAGAGAAATCCAAAGATGCAGCCTCCTCCACGTTCTCCCCTCTTCAAGTTGTGAAAATAAAACCCTAAAATGTGTTTAAATACTCTGCTACAGTATCCCGTATTATATATGCTACAGTGATTTGTGAAATTATATTTCTATACTTCTCACACTGTTTTGATTACAACTTTTGGTACACTGAATGGATTTATAAACCGTAAATTTCTTCAGAAAATAGACTTCGAGAGCTTTCCAACGGTATAAATATGTCATCGGGTTCATTGTATATCAATACAATTAAATCCGAGAATATGGTTGACTAGCAGAGGTGAAAATGAAGGGTTTTACTCCATTTTTGTGCAAGTTGTTCCAAAACTCCTACAAACATCAAAACCACACAAGAACATAAAAATACCAAGGAATATAGCAAAGAAACATGGACGAATTGATATGAAAAAGATATTTAAATAAACACTTATCACAAAGTCTAAGTGTGGGGGAATTTGATAGGTGTTTATTTATGTATTACTTTCATATCAATTCGTCTATGTTTCTTTGCTATATTCCTTGGTATTTTTATGTTTTTGTGTGATTTTGATGTTTGTAGAAGTTTTGGAGCAACTTGCACAAAAATGGAGTAAAACCCTTCATTTTCACATCTGCTAGTCAACCGTCTTCTCGGATTTAATTGTATTGATATACAATGAACTCGATGACATGTTGTATACCGTTGGAAAGTTCTCGAAGTCTATTTTCTAGAGAAATTTACGGTTAATGAATTCATTCAGTGTCCAAAAGTTATAATCGAAACAGTGTGAGAAGTGTAGAAATATAATTTCACAAATCTCTGTAGCATGTATAATACGGGGCACTGTAGCAGGTTATTATAGCAGAGTATATAAGCACATTTTAGGGTTTTATTTTGAACTTGAAAAGGGGAGAACGTGGAGGAGGCTGCATCTTTGGATTTCTCTCATCTCTTAGAGTTCTTGAAGGAGATTGAAGGCTTGGAAAGAGGAAGAACTACAAATCCTAAGAGATTTCATCAGATTTGTTAAGTTTTTCATTTCCCTTTCATTTTCTGGAATTGCTATGTATTGTATTGTATTTGTATTGTGTCTGAATATGTGTAACTAAATCTGAATTGGTTGAGGGTGATTTCAAAGCCCTTGATATGGTGTTTGTGAGTTGATTGTGCAAGAAATTATTATCCAATTCTCTAATTGAAGTTGCTTTTATTTTTTCATGTTTAATGCTTATGATTACTTGCTGATTGTATTTGGGTGACCAACTGAATATAATCTGGATATTGTCTATTGCTAGATTAGAAATCTTGATCCGTAATTGTCTTGAATTTCTAATCATTAGTAGCAAAATTGTGATCAGAGATTGCAATTGGAGAATATAACCTAAGTTAAATAATCCGAGCTTGTGTGTTTATTGCTTAGATCAACCTATCTTTCTTATCTTAATGCATCCATTGAATTAAATTTAGAGAGCTTGTTCTAGGTTGTTTAATGGATAGAGATTAAATAAAGAGCCTGTTTTATTTAACAACAAAGTAAGGAAAGATTGGGATAACAGAGCTTATTGTTATCTACGGTTGATAATTTCAATGGTGTAATTGGATGATAATTCTACAATTAATTCGCAAATCCATATCTTGTGGTGGAGAATGATCCCTTGACCAGATTTCTATCATTGATTAATTCCCATTTCAATTAAGTTTGCATTGTGTTATTCATTAATTACCGTCGTATTCAGTTTTTCATCTAGTTAATCAACCAACAAAACCCCTCATTTAGTTAATTGTTGCTGGAAATAATAAATTCAATTAGAATCAATCCTCGTGGGAACGATATCTTACTTATCACTTTATTACTTATGCGATCAGTATACTTGCTAGTTTCGTACGCATAACCATTAAAGTCAAAGTAATTAGAACAATTAAAAGTGATAAAATATAAAAAATATTTATTTTATAGAGTAACCTTTTCAATGGATAAATATTTCCTTCTATGTTTGAAAGTCAAAATTAAATATTAGGGTTATTGCAGTGGACCCCCAATTAAAACCCAAAGGAGCACGGAGCACACGTGATTTTCAAAACCAACACAAAACCTCCTGCTGTTACTCTGCAATCTGCCAAGCAAGGGTATCAGAGTATTTTTATGTAATAGGTAAAATATCTCAGAAAATAATAAAAGTGATATATTAATTATTTTTTCTTTCTCTCCTCTCCCCTCTCTCATTGTTTCCTCCTCCAAGCCCTACCCCACTCTGTCCCCCTACTGCATCAATTCATCAATAAACATGACACACGGAGCCTTTGATTTTGCCTTCTCAAACAAATCCGTCGCTCTTGGCGCGGAAGGGAAACAAACCAGCAAAGGCTAGGAAGGGAAACAACAGATTCCTGATAAAATTGAAAAGCCCATTAGCGAAATTGCCCTCTGAGACCGAGAAATCGACACCATTCATGGCTAAGATGTCGATTAAGTCCGGGTCGTTGGGGACAATCACCGTGGCGCGGAATTGGACGGCAGAACCATCCTTGCTGAACCTGACTCTTTCAACTTTATCCTTTTTGACAGCGTTCAAGAACTCATTGTAACATCATTGGCTGCCTTCAGGGAAGTCAAAGGAATGAGACTGGGGTTTGGGAGCTGTCAAGAGGAGATTTTGAGCGAAAGGTGAAGAATTTGAGGGGTTTGGCTTGGTGGGCTGCGCTTCGATTACAGGTGGAGGTGATGGTGGCATAGTGTTTTCTACGGCTAGAGCTTGTGGAGTTACCGATGACAAGAGCAGAGCGGCCAAAGTGGCCTCAGATGATAGTTTCTTGTGTTGAATTTTTTTGATGATGGATTGGGCTCTTTGTTAAGAATCGCTTGTGCAATTTGTGGCCTTCTAAATGGGAAACTTAATGGCGATTTGGTCGTTTTGGGAGTTGGAGGAGAGATTAGTATTTGAGAAACAAAGAAGTTTGAAGAGAGCAATGGATTGGCGATTGAAGCCATGGATTAACTTTGGTCACTCAATATTCAGTGTTCAATATCACTGTTTATACTATCTCTTGGAAATTCTTGTTGAGGTTCAGAGGTCAGGTGTGTGAATACGCAATCCTGGAGGTGGTTAAAAAATATTTTAATAGTCATATTTGGAGAAATTTGGAGTGTGAAGCAAAGTGGCAAGATGGGGGCTTGATTTTGAAAGTTTCTTTCTCACTATGATGTGGACATTGAGAGGTACCAAGCGAGATCAGTTGGGCAATCCCATGCCATATACCTAAGTGTTGATGTTTTGCATTCACGTTTGCAATATCATATCGAGTCATTTTGATATTTCCATGTGTTATTTTTGCTTTTATTTGATAAACTTTTGATTTGTTCTCTCTCCTTGAAACGTCTAGAGAAAAGAAAAGGGAAAATTGAGAAAATAGACAAAATTAGGAACCCTTGTTAAAATTTAGACACGTTCTCAAAAATTTTTATGTCATAGACACTTTCTTGATAAAAAGACCCAATTACCCTTATTTTTCAATTTTTTTCTAAAGGCTCATTTCCGAAATCCATCTCCTGCGAAGAAGAAGACACTCGACACTCGAAAACAACCTGTCGAGTCATGTCGAGTTATGTAATATCGAGTGTCGAGTGTTTTCGAGTGGTGAAATGTCGAGTGTCGAGTGTTTTCGAGTGGTGAAATGTCGAGTTTCGAGTGTTGTCGAGTGGTGAAATGTCGAGTTTCGAGTGTTTTCGAATGGTGAAATGTCGAGGTGAAATGTCGAGTTTCGAGTGTTTTTGAGTGGTGAAATGTCGAGTTTCGAGTGTGTCGAATGGTGAAATGTCGAGTTTCGAGTGTTTTCGAGTGGTGAAATGTCGAGTTTCGAGTGTTTTCGAGTGGTGAAATGTCGAGTGTCGATTGTTTTCGAGTGGTGAAATATTGAGTGTCGAGTTGTGTCGAGTGTCGTCTCCGCGTGATATAATGCTCTAAATATATCTTTTTAGTCCCCATAGTTTGTAATTTAACAATTTCATCCCCAAAAAGAGTGTCGGATGCAAGTAATCACATGCAAGTAATTTTAAAGGGTATTTTAGTCTTTTTATCAAGAAAGTGTCTATGACATGAAAATTTATGAGAACGTATCTATTTTTCAATGAGACCCCCTAATTTTGTCTATTTTCTCAATTTTCCCAAAAGAAAAACTTCTCTTTTGTATTTTAAATTTGCTTATTTAATGTTGAAGAATGGGCTATCAAGGGTAAATCAGTCATTGTAATAACTGGTATAGGATTTCTGACGTTTGAATGGAACGGAAGGTAACAACAGGAGTTTTGTATTGATTTTTGAGAACCATGTGGCCGCCACACTTTCAACATTTAATGGGGGCCAGTGATAATAGCCTTAAATATTGTTACTTCCAACTTATTTTAGATTTTTTAATATTATATATTTGTATAAGAAATGTTAAATATTTTTAAAGTATATATAGAACACTACATTGTATTAAATTAAAAAATAGTGTCACCATTTTGTGCAAATTGCAATAATTTTATAATTTTTTTAAAAAAACTGTCTAATAATTTTTATTAATATTTTAAAATATTGGACAATATATTGTACATATTTTAACATTAATATTCTTTTATTCATACATAAAATAAAGAATTAATCTTTTTTAATTAAGACATATTATTAATATTTAAAAAAATTGGGGCCATTAATATGTAATGTCAATTTCTAAATAGAAAAGGACATTTATCTATGAAAAAGCTTACAATATATAATAGGAGCAGCATTGGCCAAATTTATCTAATAAAAAGCTTACATCGTATAGTTATCTATTTTCTTATTTTTAATTGGCCAAATTATCTTTACTTGATTGTGGTGGATATTTCTACCAATTTTTCCGAATCATAGGAGTTAAGCAAGACTTTGTAAACCTCACGGGCGAAAGGAGTTAATTTTGGACAGTTGCGAGTTGCATCAAGTAGGTCTTTTCAATTGTATATTGCATGTTTGTGTGAAATTTTGAGCTTCTCCTATTGGCCCTTGACTTGATTCCAGAATAGGCATTAACACCCCATAAATAACAATCTTTGTTGCCTTGACTAAATAAATTATTACTGATATTTAATATAGGCCATTTGCTGTTAGGAAAGTTTTCAATTTCACACACGCACATTCCATCGTGTAGTAACATGGAACATATGTTGATGTGACACTATTTTGCTAATTAAATATATATACTAATACCCATAAATTACAACCTCTTGTTTACTTGACTTAATAAATTATTACCAATATTGGTGGGTTTTGTACAGCTAGCTCTTGATTTACATATTGATAGGAAAGTTTTCAATTTCACTCACATGCATTCCATCATAGTAGTTGCGTAAAACATATGTTGATGGGACATTATTTTGCTAATACTTGTTATACATTCAGACCCAAGTCTTTTTTAATTGAAATCATATTGTTTATCACAATTGTTATTTTTATATAGAAATGTTTGTTGCCAATGTCTTAATCAATGTTATCATCAAGTATTAGATTATACGTGGATTGTGTCAGGTTTGCATCAATTTTCCAAGACATTTCCTTGAACTATCGCTCTTTTCAGGGATTGACCATGTTATTGCTACAAGTTGCCCTGAAAATTGTTTTACTTTTGAACCATTTAAAATTAGAAATTGGATCACTAATCTTGCAATCTTTAACATCATAAATGTAACGGTAAGTTCACATGTCATGAGCGTTGTATTTTCAAGTGCTAGATTTCAAGTAAAAAAAGTTTATCCAAGTTGAAAAGATCCCAAATCCAAAATCATACCTCCCTCTAAACATAATCAAACCTCTCCTTTTTATCTTTGTACTGAAAATTTGATTTTGCAACTAATAAAATTATCACTGCTTCCATTGAAGATAACCTAGATTCATAAGGTCACCAAGAAAAAGGCTATATTCTCTTCAGCTAAGACTTTTTTTAAAAAAAAAAAAAACCCGATCCACTAAAATTGGACTGCTAATATGAATTGTAAACCAAAATCTCTCAGCCCAAATAATAATTGTAACCCAATGAACTAGACTATTGTAGGTGGTGGCAGCGACTGAGAAAATAGGAAGAGGGGCAGAGCCAGGATTTGATGATGATTGTTTTCGTGGCCTGGTGAAGTGCCTCCTCAGACCATATGATGTAGCTCTATGGGTTTGGAGTCAGTGGGTTTTGAAGCAGAGTTCAAATTAACATTGACTGCTGAATCACTATAACGCCCTCAGGTCCACAGGCAGCGGCTTCACTTGCAGATCCTCAGTCATTACATCAAAGCACTTGTTCTTGGGATGCTTTCTACATATTTGGTAACCCAAAGATTTAGAATGTCAAGAACTTTGAAATGAAAATTAGTAAATGACAAAAAAAAAAAAAAAAGAACTAGAGAACATTTTACATGTCATTATTATCATAACAATTTTTTCAACTTTACTTTCTATTCAAAATTGCTTCAACATGGCCAAGTATGTATTTCTTATGACATCCGTCGAAATTCTTCGTGTCAATACCACTGTATCCTATGTGCATTAAATCCTCGAAATATCATAAATAGTTTTATAAATAATGATACTTATCCTAAATTATATCTCATATAATATGTATTCAATTAATGATTGTTAAGTGGATGTGTTGATGATGTAATAACTTATCACGTAATTTTATGATTCATTCTATAAGTTTACATTTCATTTGTTATGTTATTATAAAAATTTGAAAAGTGTATCATATACTCTTCTTCTAAAATCACAGCAACAGTTATTATTTTTGGAAAAGAACTGCCCTCGTCTCATCCCACCTTCGGAAAACAGAAAGGATAAACAAAATAAACAGGCAAAAGACTGAAAACCCACAAAGAGGACCATCAGAAAAACTGACGCATGGTATAACCACCTTCAATAGATGTGTTAATTGTCTCTTTTCTAGACTGAAAAACTTTGCCCGTTATTTATTCATTGCAAAGGTATTGCTCAAGAAGCAAAACTTCTGCAATTTAACCGCACAAGTTAGTCATTGGATTGTAAAACATGCATTCTCTAACATCTTAAATGCAAGTTTTCCTGTCAAAATTCTTGTGCATTTTAAGTTACAAACTTCTAACGTTCCAAGTAGCTCAATAGTTCCTCAATCCGAAAAATAACTCACACAATACAATCAAACCCCTCCTTATGTCTCTGTACTGAACTTTCCATGCACATAAAAATAAAATAAATTGTGTTTTCCCTCAAATTGCAGGAAGTGCATCACAAACCACTAGTAGTTGGATCACAAAATTCCATGATAAGTGTTCAAAGGGAGAAAATAAAAGAGATGGCAAACATTGCAACATGAAACTGTAGTTAAAGATACCATGGATCCAAGACAGATGTTAATCTCACTTCTTTTGAGAGTTTTTTTTTTTTTTTTTAATTTCCTCATTTATGCACCTTGAAAGGGAGGCTCCTAGCCTATATTGCTGGGTAAGTGTTTTCTACCACTCCACATATCTCATGACAAAGTGTGTGAAGTACTGCAGTGAGCTTTCTCGTGTAGGAGCATGACTAAATATGCCATCACCAATAAAAGAAGATTCAAATGTGATTAAATATGCAATCACCAATTAAAAAAAGATTCAAATGTGATACGTAGAGGTGACACTCTACCATTAGATGCTGGTTATTTAAAATTCATCTTTCAGGAACCAAACTGTTGTTGGGGATGCAATGCAAACTCAGAACAGATTTTGGGAGAAAATTAACTTGTATTAACAGAGAAAATTCAATATACAAGATTTACACAAAAACTCCCCTAAATATCCTGGAGCTCAACCTGGCTCTCTAACACTCAGAACTCTCTGGTTCTAATTCCTGAACTCTCTCTGGAGTTTCTCTGATGCATTAACAAGGCAGAATTCGTCCCATATTTATAGGAAAAATTCTGCATACAATTTCAAAGAGTTGGTCACCAAACTTTGACTACCTCCATTGGAGGTGCCTAACTTTGACAATCTCTTGTAGGTAGCCTCCCTTTGACATGGGAGGGATTTCCAGAAGCTCATGAGTCATGCATGAGCTCATCAATTCTCCCCCTCCATCCTATGTGAAAGGGGATAATTACAAAAAATAATCAGACAGCTTCTAGTCCAACTATGTCTCTGCATAGTTCTAGCTTGTCTCTGGTGACTACTTTTGTTAACATGTCGGCTGGATTCTCTTCAGTATGGATCTTCACAAGCTTCAACAGTTGCTTGTCCATCACCTCGCGTATCCAATGATAGCGAATGTCGATATGCTTCGTTGGAGAATGGTACACTGAATTCTTGCTCAAATCCAGAGCACTTTGACTGTCACAGTGTACTTTATACTCCTTTTGCTCGATCCCAAGTTCTTGGAGAAACCGCTTCAACCACAACATTTCCTTTCCAGCTTCCGCTACGGCAATGTATTCTGCTTCTATCGTGGATAGCGCAACACACTTCTGTAGTCTTGACTGCCATGATACAGCTCCCCCTGCAAAAGTGTAAACAAAACCTGATGTAGATTTCCTACTATCAGGATCTCCGGCCATATCTGAATCTGTATAGCCTTCCAAGATTGGATCAGCTCCCCCGTAACACAAGCATATCTTCGATGTACCTTTAAGGTATCTGAGAATCCACTTGACTGCCTCCCAATGTTCTTTCCCTGGATTGGAAAGAAATCTGCTCACAACTCCTACAACATGAGCAATATCTGACCTTGTACACACCATGACATACATCAAACTTCCTACAGCAGAAGAATAGGGCACCGATGCCATGTCCTCTATCTCTTTCTTGGATGAAGGACATGATCTCTTGCTCAGTTTGAAATGACTAGCCAGTGGTACACTAACTAGCTTGGCACCATCCATGTTGAACCTTTGGATCACACGTTCAACATATTTTTCTTGAGACAGCCATAATTTCTTCTGTTTTCTGTCTCAATGAATGTGCATCCCCAAGATTTGCTGAGCTAGTCCCAAGTCCTTCATAACGAAGGTTTTTGAAAGTTCCTTCTTCAGCTGCTTTATTTTTGTTGCATCTTTTCCGACGATCAACATGTCGTCCACATATAACATGAGTGCAACAAAGTCTCCACTTGGAAGTTTCTGAAAGTAGACACACTGGTCTGCAGCGGTTCTTTTGTACCCATGACTCACCATGAAAGAGTCAAACTTCTTGTACCATTGCCTTGGTGCTTGTTTGAGGCCATACAAGCTCTTTTTGAGCTTGCACACGAGGTGTTCTTTTCCTTGAACCTCGAACCCTTCTGGCTGCTCCATATAGATTTCTTCATGCAAGTCTCCATGAAGAAATGCTGTCTTCACATCCATCTGTTCAAGCTCCAAATCTAGACTTGCTGTCAATCCGAGGATGATGCGAATTGAGGATATTTTTACTACCGGTGAAAAGATTTCATCAAAGTCAATTCCTTTCTGCTAAAGGAATCCTTTTACCACCAATCGGGCTTTATGTTTTATCATCTTTCCTGTTCCATCTTTCTTGAGCTTGAATACCCACTTGTTCTTCAGTACCTTCTTTCCGTCTGGGAGCTCAACCAGTTCATAGGTTTTGTTCTTCTTAAGAGAATTCATCTTATCTCGCATTGCATGTAGCCATCGTTCTTTGTCTAGATGAGATAAAGCTTCATGAAAGCTTTCTAGCTCCCCCTCATCAGTAAGCAGTGTATATTCTGATTCCGGATATCTCCTCGACGGAATCCAACCTCGCTCATATCGTTGTAGCTGAGGTTCTTCATTTCCAGGGGGTACAGCAGCTTCTATAGGTGATTGTGGCTCCCTCGGCTCAGCAATCTCTTCATTTTCCTCCTCCTGATCTGCTTCTGGAATTTCTTCTGGTACTTCATCATTTCTTATGGCATTTGGTGTTGAATCTGCAACAATATCTGGGGCACTGCTAGTGGGATTTTTAGATATTGTTGTCTTTTCAGCGTCTTCATATGTTTGGTCTTCATGAAATACGACATCTCTACTGCGGATGACTTTCTTTTCTTTGGAATCCCATAATCTGTATCCGAATTCTTCATCTCCATAACCGATGAAGATACATGGAACAGTTCTTGCATCGAGCTTCTGTCTGAGCTCCTTGGATACATTTACGAAGGCTAAACAACCAAACACTTTCAAATGATTATAGGAGGGCTTTTTATTAGACCATACCTTTTCTGGAATCTCGAAGTTCAGTGGCGCCGATGGTGCTCTGTTGATTAAGTAACAGACGGTGCGAACTGCCTCCCACCAGAATGGCTTGGGTAACTTAGCCAATCTGAGCATGCTTCTGACTCGTTCCATGATGGTTCGATTCATCCTCTCGACCACTCCATTGTGCTGTGGTGTGCGTGGGACTGTTCTTTCATGTCGAATGCTATATCTCCGATAGTAAGCATTGAACTCTCTGGAGGTATATGTTAGCCCTAAGGCTACATGATAATTTTGATGATAACAATACACATTGATTCATTGTGATTTACCAACATGTTTATTTATGTGCAAGAGTAATATCATTGAAATAATTGTAAAATCAAGAAGAGGTTTATTAAAATGAAGTGTTGAAGCTAAGGAGAAGACTACATGTTAAAGGCACCAAAGTTTAAGAACAAGGTTTGACTCAAGGAATGTGACACATGAGCAATGTTCAATCAATTGGTCATATATATCTCTACAAATGTCCAAATGACGTGATTCTTGAGCTTTTGGAAAGCTTACTCAATTTATAATATTTCATATGTTTTAAAAAAATTCAAATTTCAAGTGCAAGTTTGTCCAAATCATCATGCAAGTTGAAAGACAAATGGAAGCAGCTGACATGAGCACCGAATACTCTTTTGGACATATCTTGAGCTAGAAAAATCAAAATGACTTGATTCTTACGGCATTGGAAAGAGGACATAATGAGGCACATTTCATATGTTTTGAAGAAATTCAAATTTCAAATGGAAGGCTGACATAATTGACATGAAATTCGGTAGACTGACACAAGGAAGAAAAATCAACTCACAGGAGCACCGAATGGTGTTTTGGCCATATCTTAAGATAGAGATATCCAAATTCTTTGATTCTTAATGTTTTGGAAAGCTTATTCAAATATACAGATCTTTTATGTTTTGAAGAAATTCATCTCATTTGCCTATAAAAAGAGCCCTTCTCCCATGCATTCAGCAAGAGCAAGAGAAGCATCTATCAAGCAAAAAAAAAAAGAGAAATATCAAGTCTAGAGAGATTTTATATTCTTTATCTACTCTTTAAAGAGAGTTATACTTTTGTTGTAAAAATTATCTTTATTCTTGTATTGTGGTGAGAGTGAGATCTTCTTGTAAAGGATAAAAAATTATCCTTGAGAGAACTCTTGGTGTGTTGTTATCAAGAGTTGAAGGAAGTTGCCTTGGTGAGGTTGTTCATCAAGAAGAACTCTTGGTGTGGTGTTATCAAAGGTTGAAGGAAGTTGCCTTGGTGAGGTTGTTCATCAAGAAGAACTCTTGGTGTGGTGTTATCAAGAGTTAAAGGAATTTGCCTTGGTGAGGTTGTTCATCAAGAAGAACTCTTGGTGTGGTGTTATCAAGAGTTGAAGGAAGTTGCCTTGGTGAGGGTGTTCATCAAGAAGAACTCTTGGTGTGGTGTTATCAAGAGTTGAAGGAAAAAGTCTTGGTGAGGTTGTTCATCAAGCAAGTTGTAAAGATTTCTACAACTTAGTGGAAAGCTTAGCTCGTGAAGCTAGGAGCCCGTGGACGTAGGCAAGGTTTGCCGAACCACGTAAATTGAGTTTGCACTCTCTCTATCCCTATCTCTTTACATTAACTTGCACTTGTGATTGTTCTTTATTGCTATTCTTTTGATTGCATTCTATTTTCATCTTCTTCACCTTTGTTCTTAAAGAAAGATTTAAATAATTTTGATCTTTCAAGAAAAGTTTTTTAAATCCGTTTTTATAAATAAAAACCCAATTCACCCCCCCTCTTGGGTTGCCATACCTGGGTCAACAAGTGGTATCAGAGCAAGGTTGCTCAATTTTTTAAATCTTAATCGATTTTTGAGCTATTGCAACTTTTAATTCAACTTCATATGTTGAGGGATTTTCTATCTCTAGACCTCCATTTTTTAATGGAAGTGATTACTCTTATTGGAAAACTAGAATGAATATTTTCTTGAAATCTTTTGATTATGATTTGTGGTCTATTGTTTTGGAAGGACCTTTTGTTCCTACCACAATTGAAAATGGGGAATGCATGCTTAAAGAACCTAAAGAGTTTAGTGAAGATGATAAAAAGAAATTGAGTTTGAATGCTAAAGCTATGAATGTGTTGTATTGTGCTCTAGATAGAAATGAGTTTAATAGAATATCTACTTGTTCTACGGCATAAGAAATATGGCACACACTGGAAGTAACTCATGAAGGAACTAGTCAAGTTAAAGAATCCAAAATTAGTATGCTAGTTCATAGTTATGAGCTTTTTAAGATGAAATCTGATGAATCAATTCTGAAATGTTTACTAGATTTACGGATATTATTAATAGTTTGAAATCTCTTGGTAAATCTTATTCTAATGTTGAAATGGTGAGAAAGATTCTTAGGTGTCTACCAAAATCTTGGGAGCCAAAAGTGACGGCAATTCAAGAAGTAAAGGACCTCAGCAAACTACCATTAGAAGAACTTATGGATTCTCTCATAACTCATGAAATCGCCTTGAAGGACAATGAAGAAGAAGATTACGAAGTGGCAAACATGTGCTTTATGGCTTTAAGAGAAGATGAGGTAAGTACTCTAAACTATGATCCTAATCTTTCATATGATGAATTACTTGAAGCATTCCAAAATTTACATGTGCAAGTTGATAAGCAAAATTCAAAATCAATGCTTTCAAAAAGAAGTCAAAAATCATGTTATCTCAATTAGAAGAGTTGGTAGGAAATAAATGAAGCTTTAGAAAATGAAAATGAAATTTTAAGGCAAAAAGATTTTGAAAGTTTGGAAAATCAAATACATTTTTTAAAAACTGAAAATGAGATTTTAAAACAAAAGGATTTTGATAAATTAGAGAAAGAAAATGTTATTTTGAAAAAGGAAAATAATGACTTAAGAAATATTGTTGATAGTTTTACAAAAAGCACAAAAAATTTGAATTCTATGTTACAAAAGCAAAAGTATGTCTTTGATAAAAGAGGGTTAGAATATAAAACTCATAAAACTCAAAACTATTTTAAAAACTATTTTGTTTATGCATCTTCTAGGAATAATCCTAATCATTCATGTACTTATTGTGGAAGAAAAGGACACAAAGTGCATTCTTGCTATATTAAGAGAAATCCTAATTTGAAACAAATATGGGTTCCAAAAAGTACCATAACTAACCCCCAAGGACCCAAGAACTTTTGGGTACCAAAAAGCTTACTCCTTGAATGTTGATTGTAGAGACAAAGGAGTGGCAAACACAAGTGGTACTTAGATAGTGGATGCTCAAGGCATATGACCGGAGATGCCTCCAAATTCTCAAGATTAATCATGAAGAAAGGAGGATATGTGACCTTCGGTGATAATGCAAAAGGAAGGGTAATTGGACATGGTGATATTGGTAACCCTTCTTCACCTATTATTGAAAATGTTTTGCTTGGTGATGGTTTGAAACATGATTTGATTAGTATTAGTCAATTGTGTGATAAGGAATATTTTGTTGCTTTTGAGCCTAATAGATGTGTGATTAAGGATGTTAGTAACAATAAGACATTATTTGTTGGTAATAGATGTGGTAATATTTATACAATTGATATTGATGTTAATGATCGTGTAGAAAATTGTTTCATTGTTAATCATGATGCTTGGTTATGGCATAGAAGATTAGGTCATGCTAGCATGGACACAATTTCAAAAATTTCTAAAAATGATTTAGTTGATGGTCTTCCAAAAATAAAATTTGAAAAGGATAAGATTTGTGATGCTTGTCAATTTGGAAAACAAGTGAGAACTTCTTTTAAACAAAAGAAATTTATTTCAACAAATAAACCTCTACAATTACTTCATTTGGATTTATTTGGACCATCAAGAACTCAAAGTCTTGGTGGAAAGTATTATGTTTTTGTTATTGTGGATGATTATTCAAGATTCACTTGGGTGTTATTCTTGAAAACTAAAAATGAGGCTACACGAGCTTTTTCAAAATTTGTAAAAAGAGTCCAAAATGAAAAAGGGTATTCTATTGTATCCATTAGGAGTGATCATGGTGGTGAAGTAAACAATATTGCATTTGAAAATCTTTGTGATGAAAATGGTTTTGAACATAATTTTTCCGCACCTAGAACTCCACAACAAAATGGTGTTGTTGAGAGAAACAATAAGACTATCCAAGAAATGGCTAGGACCATGTTACTTGAAAATAATTTGCCAAAATATTTTTGGGCCGAAGCCGTTAATACCACATGCTTTATAATCAATAGAGTCCATATTAGAGCTTTAATAAAGAAAACTCCTTATGAACTTTGGAAAGGAAGAAAACCAACATGGGATTTTTTAAAGTTTTTGGATGTAAATGTTTTATTTTAAACACCAAGGATAACCTTGGAAAATTTGATGCAAAAGCCGATGTTGGAATTTTTGTTGGCTACTCCAACCATAGTAAAGCATATAGAGTTTTTAACAAAAAGACTCTTACTATTGAAGAATCTATGCATGTTGAATTTGATGAAACTAATGTTATTTCTTCAAAGAATTTAGATGATGATATTGTTGAGGTAGAAAGGCAAATCAAGGAATCAAGGCTTGATGAAAAGAGCCAAGATGAATTACAACTTCAACAAGAAAAGCTTGAGGAAGTAAATGATTCTTCCCAAGAATTACCAAAGGAATGGAGGTATGCAAAAGCTCACCCTAAAGATCTCATTATTGGTGAAACCATCACAAGGTATGAAAACTAGATCTTCTTTTAAGAAATTTTGTAATCATTTTGCTTTTGTCTCTCAATTTGAACCAAAATCTTTTAAAGAAGCCGAAAATGACGAAAGTTGGATTTTGGCTATGCAAGAAGAATTGAATCAATTTGAGAGAAATCAAGTTTGGGAATTAGTCCCTAGACCCAAACATCATTTTATTATAGGCACTAAATGGATTTTTAGAAATAAAGTAGATGAAAATGGCACCATTATCAGAAACAAAGCTAGACTTATTGCTCAAGGATACAATCAAGAAGAAGGTATTGATTATGAGGAAACCTTTGCACCGGTTGCTAGATTAGAATCAATTAGAATGTTGTGTGCATTTGCATGCTATAAAAATTTTACATTATATCAAATGGATGTCAAAAGTGCATTTTTAAATGGTTACATTATGGAGGAAGTATATGTAGAGCAACCTCTTGGTTTTCAAAATCATGATTTTCCAAACCATGTTTTCAAACTCAAAAAGGCACTTTATGGCTTGAAACAAGCACCAAGAGCATGGTATGATAGATTGAGCAAATTTCTCATTGATAATGGTTTCGAAATGAAAAAAGTTGATACTACTCTTTTTGTTAAAACAAAAAATGATGATTTATTAATTGTTCAAATCTATGTTGATGATATTATATTTGGTGCTACTAATGTCTCTATGTGTGAGGAATTTTTCAAGTGCATGCAACAAGAATTTGAAATGAGCTTAATGGGAGAATTAAATTTCTTCCTTGGACTTCAAATCAAGCAATCAATAGATGGGATCTTCATTAATCAAGCTAAATACACAAGAGATCTTCTCAAGAAGTTTAGCATGGATAATTCAAGGACATATAACACACCTATGGGTACATTAACCGAGCTTGACAAAGATAAGAAAGGAAAAGATGTTGAGGTAACAAAATATCGAGGTATGATTGGCTCTCTTTTGTATTTAACTGCTAGTAGACCTGATATTATGTTTAGTGTGTGTATGTGTGCTAGATTTCAATCTTGTCCAAAGGAATCTCACCTTAAGGCTGTCAAAAGGATATTTAGATATCTTCTTGGAACCATAAATCTAGGTCTTTGGTATCCTAAGTGTGATAATTTTGATCTAATTAGTTATTCCGATGCGGACTTTGCTGAAAGTCTTCTTGATAGAAAGAGCACTAGTGGCTCTTGCCATTTTCTAGGACATGCACTAGTCTCATGGTTTAGTAGAAAACAAAATTCTGTTGCCTTATCAACCGCGGAAGCCGAGTATATTGCAGTAGGAAGTTGTTGTGCACAATCTCTTTGGATGAAACAAATTTTAAAAGATTATGGTGTGGTATTTGATCATATTCCCATCAAATGTGACAATACAAGTGCCATCAACATTTTAAAAAATCCCATACAACACTCTAGGACTAAGCATATAGAGATTAGACATCATTTTATTAGAGATCATGTGCAAAACGGTAATATTTCTTTAGAATTTATTCCCACCGATAAACAATTAGCCGATATATTTACTAAACCCTTTAGTCAAGATAGATTTTGCATAATTAGAAGAGAATTAGGCATGTTGGATATGTCTTAATTTTGCATCAATATGATAATCTTTGAATGGTAGCATATGTTAAGGGGGGGAATATATTTAGGGGGAGTAGTTAATTTAATTACATTTTTTGATGATAACAAAAGGGGGAGAAATAGTTGGATTGCTTATATTCATAACAAGTGCTATTTTTTTGTTTATTCTTGATTTTATTTTCATTCTTGATTTTAGATATTATTTGAAAGCAATCAATGGTTTGTCATCATAAAAAAGGGGGAGATTGTTAGCCCTAAGGCTACATGATAATTTTGATGATAACAATACACATTGATTAATTGTGATTTACTAACATGTTTATTTATGTGCAAGAGTAATATCATTGAAATAATTGTAAAATCAAGAAGAGGTTTATTAAAATGAAGTGTTGAAGCTAAGGAGAAGACTACATGTTAAAGGCACCAAAGTTTAAGAACAAGGTTTGACTTAATGAATATGACATATGAGCAATATTTAATCAATTGGTCATATATATCACTATAGATGTCTAAATGATGTGATTCTTGAGCCTTTGGAAAGCTTACTCAATTTATAACATTTCATATGTTTTAAATAAATTTAAATTTCAAGTGTAAGGTTGTCCAAATCATTATGCAAGTTGAAAGACAAATAGAAGTAGCTGACATGAGCACTGAATACTCTTTTAGACATATCTTGAGCTAGAAAAATCAAAATGACTTGATTCTTATGGCATTGGAAAGATGACATAATGTGACACATTTCATATGTTTTGAAGAAATTCAAATTTCAAATGGAAGACTGACATAATTGACATGCAATTCGGTGGACTGACACAAGGAAGAAAAATCAACTCACATGAGCACCAAATGGTGTTTTAGCCATATCTTAAGATAGAGATATCCAAATTCTTTGATTTTTAATGTTTTGGAAATATTATTCAAATATACAGATCTTTTATGTTTTGAATAAATTCAAATTTCAAAAGGAATGCTGACAGAATTATCATTCAATTCAGTGGACTGACACAAGAAAGAAAAATCAAGTCACATGACCACCAAATGGTGTTTTGGTCATATCTTGAGCTACAAATATCCAAATGATTTGATTCTTGATGCGTTGGAAAGTTTATTCAAATGGGAAGATCTTTTATGTTTTGCAGATTTTCAAATTTCAAACAGAACATTGACAAA
The DNA here is from genome assembly GCA_013180625.2 of Boswellia sacra. Lineage (NCBI taxonomy): Eukaryota > Viridiplantae > Streptophyta > Magnoliopsida > Sapindales > Burseraceae > Boswellia > Boswellia sacra. The sequence goes on from SNVD02009659.1 coordinate 22,143, forward strand.
AATGGCAGACAAAATTATGGTTTTTATGGTGGGCAGAAAATTTGGAGATGGCGTCTTCACTTGATTAAGTTCGTCTCATTTGCCTATAAAAGGAGCCCTTCTCCCATGCATTCAGCAAGAGCAAGAGAAGCATCTATCAAGAAAAAAAACAAGAGAAATATCAAGTCTAGAGAGATTTTATATTCTTTATCTACTCTTTGAAGAGAGTTATACTTTTGTTGTAAAAATTATCTTTGTTCTTGTATTATGGTGAGAGTGAGATCTTCTTGTAAAGGATAAAAAATTATCCTTGAGAGAACTCTTGGTGTGTTGTTATCAAGAGTTGAAGGAAGTTGCCTTGGTGAGGTTGTTCATCAAGAAGAACTCTTGGTGTGGTGTTATCAAGGGTTGAAGGAAGTTGCCTTGGTGAGGTTGTTCATCAAGAAGAACTCTTGGTGTGGTGTTATCAAGAGTTGAAGGAAGTTGCCTTGGTGAGGTTGTTCATCAAGAAGAACTCTTGGTGTGGTGTTATCAAGGTTGAAGGAAGTTGCCTTGGTGAGGTTGTTCATCAAGAAGAACTCTTGGTGTGGTGTTATCAAGAGTTGGAAGAAAAAGTCTTGGTGAGGTTGTTCATCAAGCAAGTTGTAAAGATTTCTACAACTTAGTGGAAAGCTTAGCTCGTGGAGCTAGGAGCCCGTGGACGTAGGCAAGGTTTGTCGAACCACTTAAATTGAGTTTGCACTCTCTCTATCCCTATCTCTTTATATTTACTTGCACTTGTGATTGTTCTTTATTGCTATTCTCTTGATTGCATTCTATTTTCATCTTCTTCACCTTTATTTTCAAAGAAAGAGTTAAATAATTTTGATCTTTCAAGAAAAGTTTTCTAAATCCGTTTTTATAAATAAAAACCCAATTCACCCCCCCTCTTGGGTTGCCATACCTGGGTAAACAGTATACTCGCCTCCATTATCTGACCGGAGGCATTTTAATTTCTTACCCGTTTCACGTTCTACCATGGCGTGAAACTCCTTGAACTTCTCCAGAACTTCATCCTTCGTCATGAGGAAATACACCCACACTTTCCGAGATGCATCATCAATAAAGGTCAAGAAATACCTTTTGCCGCCTAGACTTTCCACTTCGAGAGGTCTGCATACATCACTGTGTACGAGTTTCAACAACTTTGATTTCTTCACTGATGAGGAGCTGAATGACACCCTCTGTTGTTTCCCGTATAAACAATAGTCGCAAGGATGAGACGCTACATCCTTGAAAACAGTGATCAGCTTCTTTTTCTGAAGGGTTTATAGCCCTTCTCACCCATGTGACCGAGCTTTTTATGCCACAAATCTAGAGGTACCATGTGCTCTGCTACATTAAGGCTCTCTCCATTTATCTTTACATGGGTCCTGTAAAGATTATCATATAATTTACCTCGAGCAACCACCATGACCTCTTTCAACATCTTCCATGTACCATTGGTGAAGCAGCTCTCATAACCTTACTGATCAAAGGCTTTTACTGAGAGCAAGTTGAGTCGAAGATCTGGTACATGACGAACGTCCTTCAAAGTTATTTTGCATCCGACGTTCGTTTGCAATTGAATATCACCAATTCCCATAATTTTGGCGGTGCTGTTGTTTCCCATCTTCACTATCCCAAAGTCTCCTGCTTTGTACGTGGTGAAGATCTCTCTGCAAGGAGTGACATGGCAGGAAGCTGCTATGTCAATTACCCATTCTACTCCTTGGTCTGCTGTGTGGAAGCACGTCTCTTCTGCACAAATGGTCACATCTTCTACCACTGTAACTCGTGGCTCTTCGCAGCTTTGTGCTTGTGAACTCTCCTGGTTCTGCTTCTGAAAACTACGATAATTTTTCTTCATGTGACCCTCTTTGCCACAGTGATAGCATTTGTAGGTGGGTCTCCGCCCATCTGTTGACCTGCCCCTTCTGTTTGTCGATCTGCCTCTGCTTTTTCTTCTACCTCTTCTCCAGTCTTCACCTCGAGACTGTCTTCCTCGATTCTCCATGATGTAGGCTTCGTCTTGACTGGCGCCTGTATCTTTTCTTCTCGCCTCCTCATTCATCAAGGCATCCTTAACCATTGACAAGGTAAGTTTGCCTTCGGGTGCTGAATTACTGATGGAGACCACTAACGTCTCCCATGAATCTAGAAGGGAACTGAGAAGTAGAAGTGCTTGTTCTTCGTCTCCAAGCTGTAACTCGACTGCTGTCAATTGATTTTACCAAGTTCTGGAACTCACTTGTATGTTCTGCTACAGGAGTTCCGCTCCGCAACTTCAAGTTCACAAGCCGTCTCATCAGGATGGCTTTGTTCCGTGCTGACTTGGCTTGATACATACTCTCTAATTTTGTCCATAGAGAATATGCATCTGTTTCCTTGGCTACATGGTGGAAGACACTGTGGTCGATCCATTATCGAATCTGACCGATGCATTTTCTGTTAATTTTCTTCCACTTTGCCTCTTTTTCTGTCTCAGGTCTCTGCCCTTGAAATTCTATAGGATCATATAGATCCTTACAACTAAGGAGATCCTCTATTCTGGGTCTCCATAGTATGTAATTGGTAGCAGTCAATTTAATTATGGCTCCGGATGATTCTTCCATTTTAGAATAATTAATTCACTAAAATGAGAATTGAATTTCAAAAATCCGAGCCCACCGTTACGTCTGAAACGGTCAAAAATGGTGGAATAGCCTCTTCCGGGGCTCAAAAATTCTTTTTATACAATAAATACTAAGCTTGGAAACTCTAAGGACTAAACTGAAATTTCTTAAGGGCTAAACTGAAATTTCAGAAATTTTAGGGGGCACAAGTATTAACCAGAACTACAGGGGCCAACCTGAAATTTTCTAAGGACTGAAATGTAAATTTCATAAACTCAGGGGTCAACAAGTAATTACCCAAAAGTACAGGGGCCAAACATAATTTCAGAAAAATATGCTAACGTGGCAGTTCTGGACACGTGGCTCTGACGTGGCCTGATGACGTGGCTGTGCTGACGTGATCTTGATGACGTGGCTTTGCTGACGTGGCGGATGACGTGGCGCTGATGTGGGTCGTCTTCTTCCTTGAGACGCGCGTGCAGCGCGTGAGGCGAGTGAAGCCCACTCGCAGTGCAGGTCCCTGGCGCATGCGGCGTCTCTGGTGGTCGGTTCGATCGCCGGAAAATTACAGAATGATCAGCACGACGTCACGAACACACAGAACACTTCAAATTCGAAATTCGAAGACTTTCCAAAAAATCGAAATTTTCCAGAAACGGGGACAAATTTTCTCTGAATTTTTTCTCTCTGTTCTGACGTTCCAAGAGCTCAACGAGGCTCTGATACCACTTGTTGGGGATGCAATGTAAACTCAGAACAGATTTTGGGAGAAAATTAACTTGTATTAACAGAGAAAATTCAATATACAAGATTTACACAAAAACTCCCATAAATATCCTGGAGCTCAACCTAGCTCTCTAACACTCAGAACTCTCTGGTTCTAATTCCTGAACTCTCTCTGGAGTTTCTCTGATGTATTAACAAGGCAGAATTCGTCCCATATTTATAGGAAAAATTCTGCATACAATTTCAAAGGGTTGGTCACCAAACTTTGACTACCTCCATTGGAGGTGCCTAACTTTGACAATCTCCTGGGTAGGTAGCCTCCCTTTGACATGGGAGGGATTTCCAGAAGCTCATGAGTCATGCATGAGCTCGTCAACTGTCACTATGATGGCAATAAAGACCAAATCTTCTCTTTACCCAATGCATCCAGGATAGCTAAAAATTTCAATATTTAATAAGCTAGGAGATTTTTTAAGCAGATAATCATCCTCCGGAGACTTATGTGCCTTCACGGCCATTAAGCATGCTTTCTTGATGAGCTTGTCATTCATACTCTCTCCAAGTCCAAGCCTTGTATTTGCCATCTCTTTCAATTCTAGGGAATCTGCAAATCTAGAATTAGAGGATTTACTTACAAATAAGCGCATCATGATTTCCATATAGATTACTTCTCAATACAACTTCTTTCATATTCATTAAAATATCATAGGAATATGAAGCAATAAGGAAATGCAAAAAGTACCATAGTCTTGTAAATTGTATTCTCGGACAGAAGTAAGAACCATGGGGAGTTTTGGACAGTTAACGATCAATGACATTCGAGAAGATCAATTACATGTAGACCTCAATTGCCAATTTTTAATGAATTCATTTGAATCCATGATTGAAAAAATTGCTTTTAACTATTTTACTAATAATTTCTATCTTCCCTTTACCAGTTTTACAGATCGACAGGTAGGGTAGTTATCTGATGTAAGGGCCATTTTCAAATGGTTTCTAAATGCTTATCACGATCCGATAACCTTTTCCAAAAATTGATCATTTCATTAGCTGATTAATACATAAAACTCGGCAGTTATTAATTAAAAAAAAAGAATAATAACAATAACCAAACTTACAGATTTGAGAGCAATGTTGGAGCCATTGATAGACAAATTTCAACATGAGTCAAATTTTAGAGCAATACTGCAGCCATTGATAGATATTTCCTTGAACCTATCACCAATTTTGTGCAACTCAAATTTAATTATTCTCTACCTAGAAATTATCGTGGTGCAAAGTTAGTTCCACGTATATATCTTAGAAATTTGCATTGTAAATGTATTGCTCAAGAAACAACAGCTGTGTATTTGAACCAAAAAGACTTTTAGTAATTTGGATTATAAAACTTGCGATCTTTAACATCATAAATGCAAGTTTCCCTGTCATAATTCTTACATGTTTTTAGTTATAGATTTCAAGATACAAATTATCAACCTTCCAAGCAGTTCACAAGTTCCCAAATCCAAAATAATAAGTAGAAACAACATAATCAAATCCCTCCTTTTATCCTTCAACTGAAATTCTCCATGCACACAAGAAAATTTAATTTGCTTTCCCTCATCTTGCAGGAAATGCATTGCAAACTAATACCAGTTTTGCTCACAACTAGCAAACATTACAATAAGAAACTGTAATTAAAAAAAAAAAAAACACCACGGAGCCACGGCAGATGTTAACCACACTTCTTTTAGAGCTTTTCTTACTTGTTTATGAACTTTAAAAGGCAAGACCCGGACCTATTTTGCTGGGGGATTGTTTTCCACCACTTGACAAGGGTGGAATCCTCGAAGAATATCTCAAGGCCTAGCTCCCCGCGAGAAACCCATGTTCCTACATTTTTTTCCAGGCGTGAAATCCTTTCTTTGACCTCATTAGACAGCCCTTCAGTACTATCTTTAAGGCTGACATCGAGCTCCTCTACCTCTGCCCAAAAGCAGGATTCCGAGATGGGTTCACTCTCCATCCTTCCGGCATACTCAAGCCACTTTTGAGGAAATCTGTATCGTTTTGGCCTGCCATCTTTCATATAGGGTTTTGACTCTGAGTCTGAGCCAATATTTCTCCCATGTCGATAGTAGTTAGCAATGTCTAGAGGCTCAACAAGGCGACGATGTCTAGTTCCAATATCTATCCACTCTCTGATGCTTTCAAACCCATCTGGAAGTTCATTTGTTTTTATCATTTCCATAAGCTCATCGAAAATACCAGCTAGTTCAAGCCTTTTCACATTTGCATTGAAATCATCATCTATGTTTCTTGAAATCTTGAAGGCATCATAGTAGCTCATTTTGCGACTCTCACATCTAGCTTTATACCTTTCTAGCCAATCTAATCTTGTTTTAATAGCCGTCTTCTGTGTTGCAGTGGAGTCCTCATTTGGATAATTCTCATTTGGGAATCCCACATTGATTGGTTAAGGGAAGGTCACGGGGCTTATATATGGGAGGAGTTCCTCCACCTAATAGACTAGTCTTTTGGGCTGGATACTTGCTCCATATATGGTGGCCCATTTGTTGAAAAATAATTGTTGTGCGCAACGAAAGCGATCCGTAACAAGTGGTATCAGAGCCAACCCAAGACAGCAATGTGTGGGCTCGTTTGGTTCAGACAAGGATGGTGACTCAGCCCACCGGGGCCTTGTCGTTGTGGAGGATTATCGTTAGTGGTTCAGACAAGGATGGCGCCTCCACCCGCCAGGGCCTTGTCTGAGGAGGGGGATTGTTGCAGTGGAGTCCTCATTTGGATAATTCTCATTTGGGAATCCCACATTGATTGGTTAAGGGAAGGTCACGGGGCTTATATATGGGAGGAGTTCCTCCACCTAATAGACTAGTCTTTTGGGCTGGATACTTGCTCCATATATGGTGGCCCATTTGTTGTAAAATTATTGTTGTGCGCAAGCGGAAGCGATCCGTAACATTCTGAGCATCAAACTTCTTCTGGTTTTCCAATTTTTGCTTTTCATATTCTCTAGCAGCACAAAGGCACAACCTGGCTTCTGTGCTCTGGAATACGGAGATCGAAGATGTATGTCAGTACAAGTTGACGACATTAACTATTTAGACATTGCAATAATGAGCTGAATTTTTTGATCCAGAAGATTTGAGAATGGCTAATTTTAGCAATAACTTGAAAAAAACTTACCAGGCCAAGGTTATTCAAGACCATGTCAATTGTTACATCTGAAGATGATTGAAGCTTTTCCAAGTCTAACCGAAACACCTTTTCTTTCTCTATGCTCTCCAGTTCCTTCTGATAAATATGGTGGCTTTTTATGCTTCTCATAGCAATCTCTGAAACTTCTTGTGCAGAATTCAACTGACAAGAGTAGAGCAATATCTGCAGAACAGCATCCGGGTTTTCCATCACCACCAGTTCCTCGTTTCCTGAGCAGAAGATGTAGGTTCCAAAGGGTCGATATGGGCTTAATTCAATGAATTTTGATAAAGTTTCTGAAAAATCGTGTGTGTTTCCCATCAGTTGACAGGCAGCATGGCTTGCTAGAGATGAAACATTCCTCATCACAGTCTTATAGAGAGTCGAAGCTTCCCTACGAGGTTCTTGCTTGAGAAATGTTGATTTCGGCTTTAGGTAATCCAGGATAGAAATTAGTTCTTGCTCAATGGAAGACAGTGGAGAAAGCAAAACCCGAGGAATAATGTCATATCTCATGACAAAGTGTGTGAAGTACTGTCCAATTTTCTCGACTGAGAGCATGGTTAAATATGCGATCACCAACAAGAGGAGAACCAAATGTGATACAGAGAGGTGACAGTCTGTTTTCAGGGTTTGGTTTTTTCAACTGTTCCTGCAGGAACCAAACTGTCACTAGGATGGCAGTAGGACCACCTGAGGAATGCCCTGTGAACACTATTTGCTTCCCTCCTTTCACATTTCTCACCTGAAATAATTAAAAATTAGTATATTACATTGTTTTCCAGAATGATACGTCGGTTTCATTTCTTTAGTTTCGCATACTGTATAGTCCATGCATATATATCCAACATGATTGCTTCACTATCTATATCATCATTTACGGCATGCAGTGATTGTATTGAAACAAATATTTCTTTACGCAGAAAAGAGCATCGCCTCTGGAGGCATTCTACTATTCTTCAATAGCCAATTTTGAGCTTTTATATTAAACCAGTAAACAGGGGAACTAGAAGTAAGATTGCTACAAAGCTGGATTGTTACATACTTTAGCTTATAAGGCCAACAAAAAACAAATAAATAAATTTTAAAATTCAAAATTTAAAATGAAAAATAAAATAAAAATCTAAACCTGATTGTAGAAGAGGAAATTAACAAATAGATATCGCAGAACTGAAAGTCTGTTATTTTAATAGAAGAAAAGGAACAAAAGTTTATTGGTGATTGGTAATCGTAAATACCTCATTTTCTATCTTTGGCAAAATTTTCTGAAATCTTTCAAGAAAAGCTTCATTCACAGTTGCAGCTTCCTCAGTAGCTATACTTTTGAGTGAAGGAAATCTTTCTAAATCCATCTTCTTTTCTCCGTAAACCAATCGTTTGCAGACCAGCATCCGGGAAAGCTAAAAATAACAATATTTGATAAGCTATTTGGTTCTCCAACCAGATAATGTTTCTTTGGAGACTTGTGTGCCTTCAAGGCCTTTGACCATGTTTTTTTTATGAGATGGGCAGTCATAATCTCTCCAAGTCCAAGACTTGCATTGTTTTCATTACCTCTTTTTCGTTTTCCACCAAACATCTCCATCAATTCTTGGAAATCTGCAAGTTCAGAATTAGAAGCTTTACTTGTTCTCTTGCTCTTTGAGCTAAAGCTTAAAAAACATGAACCAATGAAGAATTACTAACAATACCCTATTCCTATTAAATGGATTCTTGTAGAAATATACGAAATACAAACAATGTAAACTTTTTACAATTAAGAGTGAACGGCAATAGGAAAGATGCCATCCCTGCATTTACATATAGACCTCAATAGCCTCATTTTAATGAAGTCAAGTAAAGACGCCCTCCCACATTTCAGTTGCACATGAATTCTAGTGGATTCTTGTATCAAATAGTTGCTTATTTCTGTTTTACTAATAATTTCGGTTTTCCCTTTACCAATTACAGACGAGTAGATAAAACATTTGAGAGAAGGGCTACTTTCAAATTATTTCTAATGCCCATCACTTAAAAAGTATTTGATAAACCTTTTCCCAAAATTGATTATTTCATAAGCTGAATAATGTACAAAACGTTCAACATAATATCAAAACAAAAAGAAAATTACAAAAGCTTGCAGCTTAGAGACTTGATAGCACTGTTGCGGCCACTGACGTATAAATTTCAAAGCGAGTTCCATTTATTTCATAAATATCTAATTTATTTGCTCAAATTGTAGCTAAGCTACCTCTGTTCAAGTGTTCTGGTCTTGAAGATTTACTACTTTTTACTCTTAAACAAAATAGCCAGATGCATTATTGTCTTCTAAACACTAAAACAAAAGCAGAACAAAAATAATAATAATAATAATACAAAACATGTAAGAAATCTTTGTACAGAACTTACAGTTCTGAGCTTGTTTTGTTTTGCAGTCGCTGGTTGATAAGCTTTAAGCCGCTGTATTATTGCAGGCCAAATGGGTAATTGCCTCAAAACAAAGCAATGGCTTCAGTCTTCCTCTGAATGAAAGAAATTGTTTAATGTGTGTTATATAATGAAGGAAAACAAAGTAATGACTATATATTTGCCAGGAACTGTCAAAGAAGTTACCATGTCTCAACTTGCCTCTTTCTCCAAGAGTCTCTTCTATTCCCATTGACTACGTCTTTAAATTAATAATTATTAATTGCAACCTTAACATATAATTCCAATAATTTATTTTAGGTCTCCAACAATTGGTTCATGGTTTGGGTATTGACTGGAAAAGTTCTTCATTTCATACAAAAATTCCACCAAGTGGTTACATATCATATATGTCGATGTGAAATTATCTGGTTAATTAAACATATTGATGTGTTCGAAACTAGCAAATATACTAGTCGCACAAGTAATAAAGTGATAAGTAGATATCGTTCCCACGAGGATTGATTCTAATTGAATTTGTTATTTCCCAGCAATAATAAACTAAACAGGGGGGGGGTTGTTGATTGATTAACTAAACTTAATACGAAAGCAAATGAAGAATAACACAAAGCAAAGTTAAATAGAGTGAAAAATCAATGAGAGACACTTGCTTAAGAGTTCATTCTCTGCCACAAGATATGAATTTGTGAATTAACATAGAATTGTAATCCAATTACAGCATTGAAGTTATCAACCGTAGATAACAACAAGCTCTGTTATCCCAATCTTTCCTTACTTTGTTGTTAAATAAAACAAGCTCTTTATTTAATCTCTATCCATTAAACAACCTAGAATAAGCTCTCTAAGTTTAATTCAATAGAAGCATTACGATGAGAAAGATAGGTTGATCTAGCAATAATCACACAAGTTCGGATTATTTAACCTAGGTTGTATTTTCCAATTGCAATCTCTGATCACCATTTTGCTACTAATGATTAGAAATTCATGACAATTATGGATCAAGATTTCTAATCTAGCAATAGACAACAACAGATTATATTCAGTTGGCCATTCCAAATACAATCAGTAAGCAATCATAAGCATTAGATATGGGAAAATACAAGAAACTTCAATTACAGAATTGGATAACAATTTCTTACACAATCAACTCACAAAATCCATATCAAGGGCTTTGAAATCACCCTCAACAAATTCAGATTTATTTACACATATTCAATCAGAATAACAAATACAATACAGAGAAATTCAAGAATTGAAAAGGAAAGAAAGAACTTAGCAAATTCTTTGAAAATCTTCTTTGTAGATGAATCTTCTTGGAATTGTAGTTCCTCCTCTTTCAAAATCTTCTTTCTCCTTCAAGAACTCCAAGGGATGAGAGAAATCCAGAAATTCAGCCTCCTCCCACGTTTTTCCCCCTTCAAGTTCTCAAAATAAAACCCTAAAATGTGTTTAAATACTCTGCTACAGTGAATTGCTACAGTGTCCCGTATTATACATGCTACAGTGATTGTGGAATTACATTTCTATACTTCTCACACTGTTTTGATTACAACTTTTGGTACACTGAATGGATTTATAAACCGTAAATTTCTCCAGAAAATAGACTTCGAGAGCTTTCCAACGGTATATAATATGTCATCGGGTTCATTGTATATCAATACAATTAAATCCGAGAAGATGGTTGACTAGCAGAGGTGAAAATGAAGGGTTTTACTCCATTTTTGTGCAAGTTGCTCCAAAACTCTTACAAACATCAAAACCACACAAAAACATAAAAATACCAATGAATATAGCAAAGAAACATGGACGAATTGATATGAAAATGATATATAATTAGACACCTATCATATATACTTTTTATATGTTTTGTGTTAGGTTTGCACCAATTTTCTTAGATGTTTCCTTGAACCTATGATTCTCTTTCCAAGAATTTACCATGTTATCTCTACAGATACAAAAGTTATGTTACTTTTTAACCATCAAAATTAGTAATTGAATTCCAAAACCTGCAACCTTTAACATCATAAATGTAAATGTAAGTTCACATGTCATGAACCTTATAATTTTTAAGTTCTAGATTTCAAATTAAAGATTTTAGTACTCCAAATTGAACAGATCCTCAATCCAAAACAATACCTCCCTGTTAACATAATCAAACCTCTTCTTTTACTTCTGAAAATTTGCATTTGGAACAAATAAAATCATCATTTCTTCCATTGAAGATAAACAAGCAATTCATCTTCAAAGCAGTCCCTCAAACAGAAAGCAACAAGAAAATTAACAATCCAGTAAAGCAAGCACCAAGCTTGAATTAATTGAACAAGAAATCCATCAGAATATCTTCAAAAGAGTTAAAGGCTGTCTATTTGCACAGCAATCCTAGAATCAAGTTCAAAAGACAACACTTGCAGCAGAAGTTTTCAACCACTAAGCGCTGTAGCGTAGTCAAGAGACTTCTGCAGGAATATATACGAATCCAGCGGGTTCCAGAAATCCAGCAGCCACACCAGCAGAACCACACAGCTAACGGTACATTCAATCTTCTAGTTGCAGAGTAAACAAGATAACCGCATCAACTGAAAAAAGAAAAAAAAAAAGATGGTATCCGTATCAGAAAATAGTATCATGCAACAGTTCATTTCATATTCATGAGATGTACCTGCAACTCTGGAAATTTTTTATAAAATCATTTAACTTCCCAGTATCTAAAACCTGGAAAATGTTGAAGTTGGGCATTCACCCGAATATTTTACCTCTACTATAAAATAAAATAAATCTCTAGGATGTAGAGTCATATTATCGCGTTAAAAGATTTAAACGTAAAGAAATATAACTGAAGTTGATCTTAATTGTAACAACTTTTTGAAAAATAGATAAACAGATATATTATTAAACTAATTATTTACGAAGAAAGAAACCAGAAGGACAAGAAAAACAATTCATGGTACTTAGAAATTAGAAGTTGATCTTCTAATGATGAAGTAATTTTGAGACGGAAGAAGCAACCTTGCAAGCCAAACTCCTCTAATCTCTGTTCACATTAACATATGACTCAGAAATTAGAAATATTAGGTATAGAATCAACAAAGTAAAGAGATTAAAAAGAGATCTCTGAGAAAACAGAACTGCTGAGAGACCTATAGAACAGCAGTACGGGTCAAATGTAGTGCCTCTGAAATTGATCTTGTTGTGGAAATATCTCTTTTTACTTCCCAAAGAATAAGAGAAGTACACAAAATTTGTTAACTTATTTACGAATTCAGTACTAACTTACTGACTATCATCCATGTAAATAAGATCAACAACAAAAGTCATCTGTGAATGTAGGTTTCACCGTATTATCAGGGAACGGAGTATACCGTGACCTGCAGATTTGCAGTCATTTAATTTACAATGATTAAAGCTCCTCAATTTGATGACAGCAAGGAAGCCACTCTGCAAGGATGTGCAAATAATTACTGATAACTGCATTACTAAGAAAACGAGAACTACTTAAAAATTTAAAGCATAAATTACAATTTCCATGAGACAAAGTATTTCAAGAGATGACGTAGACAAAATTAGTCAGAGGATTACTTAAATTCGAAGATTTAAAAGAACTGTTGCTTATTTTAAATCGTTATATATTTTTTCAAACAACTAGTAAGGAAGGAGAAGATTCAAATAAATTGCAAAATTCAGAACTGGTTTTTTCCTAAACAATTACATGAAAAATAATTTGGTCTTAACTATTCTCCAATCCTTAGATTACCATAACAACGACTAAAAAGAAGAAAAAAAGAATTACCTTGGGCTGCCATTTGGGAATTCAATCATCCCCTTCTTGCACAGGTATCTCATTCATTTTGATGTTCGGAATGTGAGAGATCTTAGACGAGTCCTCCCCTGTCTTGTTATGGTAACGGTTTACCAATTTTGAACAGAAATATATATCCAAATTTTTCAGTGTTCTCGACTGAAGGAGGACGTCAGGCAGTGCCTTTAATCTGTCGATCCGTGCAATTTTCAAAGAAACAATACATGGCATGATAATAATTTTTGTTTCTTCGTTCCCTGTAATCTCATAATTCCACTCTTCCCACTCCTTTATCCACCACAGCTCCAGATGTTTCAACACGGGAAAGAAAACAGCTGGTGAAGATGTGTCATCACCTTTTATTCCCCAAAACTCATTACCAACTCTTTTCTCACCATTCATTGCAAGTATTTCTAGTTTCTCAAGGAAAGGCAATTTTCCCAGAGGTGACAAATGCTGACAGTTTCTACACTCATCGAGAACAAGCTTCCTTAGAACAGTTAATGACCCAATCCAACTGGGGGTAACAATGGCCGCTCTGCAGTTTATTATCTTTAAAGTATCCAAATCTGGAGGTGGTTGCAAGTGTTCAAGAAGTACTTCATCCTCCTCATTCATACTCGTCCCTTCTCCGTCCACCCTAAATTCTATAATTAAGCTACAGAGCTTCTCCTTCTTATTAAGTTCTGATAGCTTAAGCTCATCCACATCTGACACATTTCCCAACCCTCTTATTTTAAAATCTCCAGAGAGATTGTTGAGGTTCTTCAAGGATTCAAAAGTGCATGCTATGCCATCATTGTTATGCACAAGCGGAAGCGATAACCAATAGAACAACCAAATGCACAACCACAACTATGCCAGATAATTGAATATAATAGCAATTAAAGAGGCAACCAATCAACCACAATGCAGAAATAGAATACACACCAGGATTTAACGAGGTTCGGTATAAGTACCTACGTCCTCGGGCGCCGCTGAAGAAACTTTCCACTCTCTTCAAAGAGAATTACAAACTTTTGGGCTACAATACAAATTCCACAACTATTGGGCCAAACTGCAATTACCCAAATAGTTGGGTCAAACTATAATTACCCAAACAATTGGGTAATACTACAAATACCCAAAATAAATGGGGGAAAAACAAATATTACAAACTTTAAGGTCCTTACGGAAAGGCCCTTAAACTATGAGGTCTTATTTGCGAGACCTTACAACTTTAGGGGGGTGGAGAATATTTTTCTTGGGACACAAAACAATTTCCCATAAGGCTTCTTTTATAAGCCTTCAAGAGACCCACATTTTAAAAGCTAATCGATGTGGGATCTTTAAAAAACTTCATATGAGCCAAAAAAGCTAACAAATCTCCACCTTGGCGAATATGCCGACCCATCACAAATTTTTTCTTTTCCCCACATTCTCTATCACCACTGCAACGCCTCCAAATGCGCCCAATGGCGCAGTCAAACAGGCACAATGTTGATCAAGTCCAAACAATGACTGAACTTGATCGCTGTCACCACCTTAGTCAACATATCTGCGGGATTCTCGGCAGTCCCAATCTTCTGAAGTAAGATTCTCCCTTCATCAATGTTCTCCCGCACAAAATGATACCGAACATCAATATGCTTCGTACGAACATGGAACACTGGATTCTTCGCTCAGTGGATAGCACTCTGACTGTCAGAATAAAGAGTGATCTTCTTCTGCCCAAGTCCCAATTCATCCAGCAATCCCTGTAACCAAATAGCTTCCTTCACAGCCTCTGTCATAGCCATATACTCTGCCTCTGTAGTAGACAAAGCTACTGTAGACTGTAAAGTAGACTTCCAACTCACTGGTGCTCTTGTAAGAGTAAACACATACCCGGTTGTCGACCGACGTTTATCCAAATCACCAGCATAATCTGAATCAACATAACCAATAGCATACTGACCACATGTATCATCTCTCTCAAACACTAAGCCAACCTCTACGGTTCTCAACAAATACCGTAGAATCCATTTCACTGCTTGCCAATGTCCTTTACCAGGATCATGCATATACCTGCTCACAACTCCAACTGCATGTGAAATATCGGGTCTCGTACACACCATAGCATACATCAGGCTACCAACTGCATTAGCATACGAAACTCGAGACATATACTCTCGTTCCTCATCTGTACTAGGGATAACGATTCACTGAGCTTCATATGAGGAGCAAGTGGTGTACTTAAAGGTTTTTGACTGCTCGGTATGCAACCTGCTGTACTACCTTCTTCAGATACTGCTTCCTGAGTCAAAAAAATCTTGCTTCTTCCCTCTATCTCTGCTAATCTCCATGCCAAGAATCTTTCTAGCTTCACCCAAATCTTTCATCTCAAACTCTCGATTCAACTGAGTCTTCAACTTTGGCAATTTTCTTCGACTTCGTCGAAGATATCAACATATCATCAACATACCAGAGTAGATAAATGAAAGAACCATCATGTAGCCTATGAAAATACACACAATTATCAAATTTGCTTCTTGTGTACCTCTGACCCATCATAAACCGATCAAATCGCTTATACCACTGTCTGGGAGATTGCTTCAAACCATAAGGCGATCTTTTCAGTTTGCAAACCAAGTTTTCCTTACCATCCCCCCCCCAAAAACCCAGCAACTTTGAATCCCTCTGGCTGAGTCTATAGATTTCCTCTTCCACGTCACCATGTAAAAAATGGGCAGTTTTTATCAAATCCAATTGAACTAGTTCCATATTCATCTGAGCTACCAAGGCCAACAATTCTAATAGAGGAATGTTCACAACTGGAGAAAATACCTCATTGTAGTCAATTCCTTCCCTCTGAGCGTAGCCTTTAGCTACCAACCTTGCCTTGTAGCGGACGTCGTTCTTGTCAGGAAATCCATCTTTCTTTGCATATACCCATTTGCACCCAATTGCCTTTTTACCCTTCGGTAGTTGAGCTAGCTCCCAAGTTTCATTCTTCTGAAGAGACTGCATCTCTTCCCTCATAGCTGTCTTCCACTCATCAACTTCAGAACATCTGACTGCCTCTCTATAAGTGGAAGGAACATCAGCATCTACAATTGGAAGTGCATAGGCCACCATATCAACAAATCGAGCAGGTCTGCGAATCTCACGTCTTGGCCTATTAACTGCAATAGATTCTTGTTGCTGTTGAGGTTTCTGAGTAGAACCTTCTCCATCATCTCCCAAATCCTCCTCTGTCACAGGAGTACCATCATCTGTCTCAAAAGATCTAACTGGGTTCAATGTCGTAGTTTCAAACTCCACTTGCTGCTGAGTATGCTCCACCTGCTGTGCAGTACCATTCACCTTTATCTGGTTTTCTGATTTCTTCAACATTGAAGACTCATCAAATGTCACATCTCGACTGGATACAATCTTCCTCGAACTAGGACACCATAAACGATATCCTTTCACTCCCGAAGCAAATCCCAAGAAAATCGCTTTCTTGGCTCTAGGATCCAGCTTAGATTCTTTCACATGATCATATGTAGGAGAACCAAAAACATGTAAAGAATCATAATCAGAAACAGGTTGTCCAGACCATACCTCCAATGGAGTTTTATCACCAATAGCAGCTGAAGGTAGGCGATTAATGAGATGACATGCATAAGTCACAGCCTCAGCCCAAAACTCTTTGCCCAACCCAGCATTAGACAACATACACCGAACTTTCTCCAGCAATGTCCGGTTCATGCGTTCTGCCACCCCATTCTGCTGTGGTTTACCTCTAACAGTAAAATGACGTACAATACCTTCATCTTGACACAATTTCAAAAACTGATCACTGCAAGACTCACCACCATTATCTGTTCTGAGATGCTTGATCTTCTTACCAGTCTGTGTCTCAATCATCTTTTTCCATTTAAGGAAAACACGAAGTACATCATCTTTTGATTTCAAACAATACACCCAAGTTCTTCTGGAAAAGTCATCAACAAAAGTAACAAAGTAGTGCCTACCTCCCATAGATTCGGTTTTAGTAGGTCCCCACACATCTGAGTGAACGTAATCAAGAATACCCTTG
>SNVD02009661.1:0-38997 GCA_013180625.2 Boswellia sacra
CCACCCATTTAGAAACATAATCCACAGCAAGTATAATGTAAACATTACCAAATGATGAAGGAAAAGGACCCATGAAATCAATGCCCCATACATAAAAAATCTCGACAATAAGTATAGGGGTTTGTGGCATTTGATTTTTGGCACTTAAATGACCTGTCCTTTGACAACGGTCACAAGCTTTGCAGAAAAGATATGCATCTTTGAACAATGATGGCCAGTAGAATCCACAATAAAGAACTTCGAGGGCTGTTCTTTTTGATCCGAAGTGACCTCCACATGCATAAGAACGACAGAAGGTTAAAATTGAATTAAATTCAGATTCAGAAACGCACCTTCTTATCACTTGGTCAGAACAATGCTTCCATAAGTATGGATCATCCCATATGTAGTACTTGGCAATGTTCTTGATCTTGTCTCTTTGAGCTCGAGTCAAGTCATGTGGTAGCTTCTTCGTAACTAAGTAATTGACAATATCTACATACCAAGGGGCTACTACATTTAGAGACAACAATGTTCATCCCAGAAACTTTCTTGTAATGGCAGTACATCCTCGTCATGGACAATGCGACTGAGATGGTCTGCAACTAAGTTTTCACTTCCCTTCTTATCTTTGATCTCCAAGTCAAATTCCTGTAAAAGGATTATCCACCTGATAAGCCTTGGTTTTGCATCTTTCTTTGTGAGCAAGTACCTCAAAGCTGCATGATCAGAATAAACGGTTACTTTAGTACCAAGCAAATAAGATCGAAACTTTTCTAAAGCAAAAATAACCGCTAGCAGCTCTTTCTCAGTGGTAGAATAATTAAGTTGAGCATCATTTAAAGTCCGAGATGCGTAGTAAATGGCATGTGGATTTTTGCCAATTCGTTGACCCAAAATGGCACCCACAGCATATTCACTCGTATCGCACATGATCTCGAATGGATAATCCCAATTTGGAGATTGGATTATTGGAGCCGAAGTCAAGAGTTCCTTTAGTTTCTCAAATGCCTCTTTGCATTTCTCATCAAATTCAAAGGCCACATCATTATGTAATAATCTGCATAAGGGCAATGCTATCTTCGAGAAATCTTTGATGAATCTACGATAGAAACCTGCATGGCCAAGAAACGAACGAATATCCAGCACACTTGTGGGAGGTGGTAAGGAACATATAAGATCTATCTTGGATTTATCAAACTCTATACCCTTAGTAGAAATAACATGTCCCAAAACTATACCCTGATCTACCATAAAATGACATTTCTCCCAATTCAGAACAAGGTTAGTTTCTATACATCTTTGAAGTATAAGGGTAAGGTTGTCAAGGCATTTATCAAAAGAATCACCAAAAACACTAAATTCATCCATAAATACCTCAATAATGTTCTCAACATAATCAGAGAAAATACTTACCATACACCTTTGGAAAGTGGCAGGGGCATTGCAAAGACCGAATGGCATGCGTCGATAGGCAAATGTACCGAATGGGCATGTGAATGTAGTTTTCTCTTGATCCTCAGGGGCACTGACAATCTGATTATATCCTGAATAGCCATCAAGAAAACAATAATGAGAATGACCTGCTAATCTCTCCAGCATTTGATCAATGACTGGCAAAGGAAAGTGATCCTTGCGAGTTGCAGAATTGAGCTTTCGATAATCAATACAAACTCGCCACCCGGTTTGGATACGAGTTGGAACTAGCTCATTATTGTCATTCTTAACCACCGTAACACCAGATTTCTTCGGAACAACTTGGATTGGACTCACCCACTTGCTATCCGAAATTGGATAAATCACACCCACATCTAACAATTTCAGGATTTATTTCTTGACAGCTTCCATCATCGGAGGATTCAACCTCCGCTGTGCTTCTCTAGTGGGCTTGGATCCCTCTTCTAACAAGATGCGGTGCATGCATATGGCTGGACTAATACCTTTGATGTCAGCGATTGTCCACCCAATGGCTATTTTGTGATCTCGAAGCACTCGGATGAGTTTCTCTTCTTGCAATGGTGCAAGACCATTTGCTATTATGACTGGCAAAATATCTTTCTCACCAAGGAATACATGCTTCAAATGATCTGGAAGAGGCTTAAGCTCCATGGCAGGTGCTTTCATCACAGAAGGAAGAAGTTTCTCATTAGATAAAGGCAATTCAATGTACGAAACATCATACCTGTTTGTGGTGATAGCTATAGTCTCATCCAAGCTTGCCACAGCTTCCTCCACTTCTTCAGACACTTGTATCAACTTCCTCGATTCTCTGGAATTTTCTGCCCCTATGTGCTCACTAATGGCTACTTCCAATGCATCCTTGCGAGTTAACTCAAAAAGTTGTTGTGCCAAAGAATCAATAACATCCACTGCAAAAACAGAATGCAAGTCACTAGGGTACCTCATTGCCTCAAAAATATTGAAACGAATCACCTCGCCATCAAATTCCATGGTGAGAGTGCCATCATGAACATCAATCTTAGTTCGGGCAGTTTTCAAGAATGGTCTCCCCAAAAGAATCGGTGTTGGATTGGGAGATGTCTCATCCTCCATTTCAAGAACATAAAAGTTTGCTGGAAATACCAATTGATTAACCTGTACAAGCACATCTTCCACGACTCCCTTGGGATATGCATTAGAACGATCAGCAAGTTGAATTACAATACCAGTTTTCGCAAGGGGTCCAAGATTCAAAGAAGCATAAATAGAATATGGCATGACATTAATAGATGCTCCTAAATCTAACATAGCTCTTTCAAAACTTGGTATTACCAATAGTGCATGGAATGGTGAACGTACCTGGATCTTTGCATTTTGGAGGAATTTTTCTTTGCAATACAGCTGAAACATTTTCCCCCACACTCACCTTCTCATTTCCTTTCAACTTTCTCTTGTTGGTGCATAACTCCTTCAGAAATTTTGAATAACGAGGTACTTGCTTGATAGCATCCAGAAGTGGTATATTCACCTCGATTTTGCAAAAAGTTTCCAGGATTTCCTGTTCTTGTTCCTCCTTCTTTGATTTTGCAAATCTGCTAGGAAAAGGTGGGGAAGTAACATATGAAGGAATATGAGTTTTAGGATTTACCTTAGAAGATGATGTTTTATTCATGGTGGGAGTGGTGTCATCCCCTTCATCAGTTTGTGATTTCTTTGGTGGAATCTCTAATGGCTTCCCACTTCTCAAAGTTACAGCACTAGCATTCTCTCTTGGATTGATCACCGGCTGAGAAGGTAATTTTCCTGAGCTTTGACTCTCAATTTTGCTCAGGTTAGTGGCCAATTGTCCCATTTGATTTTCCAGGTTTTGGATACTTGCCCTAGTTTCCTGCTGAAATTGCATTGTGTTAGTGGTAAGTGCTTTAACAATATCCTGGAGAGACATACCTAAATTTTGTGGAGCTGGTTGTGGTGCTGGTTGTGGTTGTGCTTGAAATGTTTGATGCACCCTTGGTTGATTGAAACTTGGTGGTCGATTTGGTATGGCATTTGGGTCAATTGATTGATGATTCCCATATCTTAAATTAGGGTGATCTCTCCATCCAGTATTGTAAGTATTGGAGAAAGGGTCATACCTTTGCCTTGGTTGTCCTGGAAATCCACCCATGGCATTGGCTTGTTTCTGTATCTCCTTCTTGCAAAGTTGGACACATGTCGGTTGGATGGTCCATGGCAGAACATACTCCACATGCATAAGATTGCTGCATATGTCCTACAGCCATTTTTTTTTACAAGAGAGGTAAGTTCACAAAGTTGTTGTTCAATGTTTGAAGTACTTACCTCATTTACTCTTTTTGGTAGTTGTGGCTCAAATTGACTGCTGAATTGTTGGGAGTTCGCTGCCATGTCACTAATCAAACGTCTTGCAACGTTCAGTGTTTTATTAACTAGTACTCCACCACTAGCAGCATCAATGATACTCCTTTCCATTGGTAAGAGACCCTCATAGAAATATTGAATTAAGAGTCCATCACTAATTTGGTGGTTTGGATAGCTAGCACATAACCTTTTAAATCTCTCCCAATATCCATGAAGTGATTCTCCATTGTGTTGTCGAATGCCACTTATATCTTTTCTAATATTTGTAACTTTCAAGGCTGGAAAGTATTTCCCCAAAAAGAGTTTACTTATCTCATTCCAAGTGGTAATGGTACCTGGTGGTAGATAGCATAGCCAATCTTTTGCTGAATCTGCTAATGAGAATGGGAAAGCTCTCAATTTAATTTGCTCTTCAGAAACGCCGGTTGGCTTCATACTTGAGCATACCACATGAAATTCTTTAAGGTGTTTGTTCGGATCCTCTCCTGCAAAAACCATGAAATGTAGGCAAGAGATGAATCAGTCCAGATTTAAGTTCAAAATCTATCTCAAAATTGGTGCTTATGCATAGCGGTTGTTGATCAATAATTGGAGCCGCTAACTCCTTAAGAGTCTGATCGTTTTCCATTGCCATTACTTCCGATTCAGATTTGATTGAACTGCAAGAAGATGGGAGGGAAGTATGTCGTGCAAGGTCAAATTCTTGAGTTGGAGTTGAAATTGACTGATTTAGCCTTAAATTCGAGGATTGGAGAAACTCCTTAATTCTCTTAAGTTGTTGATCCGCTTCTCTCTCGGACATAAAAGCCTAAACACAAACAATCAGGAAATAACAATCAAGAATCAGTAGTAAAAACAAAATAACAAATTGATTAGAAAATCAATCCCCGACAACGGCGCCAAAAACTTGATGCGTTCGAGACTAGCAAGTATACTAATCGCACAAGTAATAAAGTAAGATATCGTTCCCACGAGGATTGATTCTAATTGAATTTGTTATTTCCAGCAACAATTAACTAAATGGGGGGTTTTGTTGGTTGATTAACTAGATGAAAAACTAAATACGACGGTAATTAATGAATAACACAATGCAAACTTAATTGAAATGGGAATTAATCAATGATAGAAATCTGGTTAAGGGATCATTCTCCACCACAAGATATGGATTTGTGAACAATTATCATCCAATTACACCATTGAAATTATCAATCGTAGGTAACAATAAGCTCTGTTATCCCAATATTTTATTACTTTGTTGTTAAATTAAACAGGCTCTTTATTTAATCTCTATCCATTAAACAACCTAGAACAAGCTCTCTAAATTTAATTCAATTGATGCATTACGAAAAGAAAGATAGGTTGATCTAAGCAATAAACACACAAGCTCGGATTATTTAACTTAGGTTATATTCTCCAATTGCAATCTCTGATCACAATTTTGCTACTAATGATTAGAAATTCAAGACAATTACGGATCAAGATTTCTAGTCTAGCAATAGACAATATCCAGATTATATTCAGTTGGCCACCCAAATACAATCCAGCAAGTAATCATAAGCATTAAACATGGGAAAATACAAGCAACTTCAATTAGAGAATTGGATAATAATTTCTTGCACAATCAACTCACAAACACCATATCAAGGGCTTTGAAATCACCCTCAACCAATTCAGATTTAGTTACACATATTCAGACACAATACAAATACAATACAATACATAGCAATTCCAGAAAATGAAAGGGAAATGAAAAACTTTGCAAATCTGATGAAATCTCTTAGGATTTGTAGTTCTTCCTCTTTCCAATCCTTCAATCTCCTTCAAGAACTCTAAGAGATGAAAGAAATCCAAAGATGCAGCCTCCTCCACGTTCTCCCTCTTCAAATTCTCAAAATAAAACCCTAAAATGTGTTTATATACTCTGGTACAGTAACCTGCTACAGTGTCCCGTATTATACATGCTACAGAGATTTGTGAAATTATATTTCTACACTTCTCACACTGTTTTGATTATAACTTTCGGTACACTGAATGGATTTATGAACTGTAAATTTCTCTAGAAAATAGACTTCGAAAGCTTTCCAACGGTATATAATATGTTATCCGGTTCATTGTATATCAATACAATTAAATCCGAGAAGATGGTTGACTAGCATAGGTGAAAATGAAGGGTTTTACTTCACTTTGGTGCAAGTTCCTCCAAAACTCCTACAAACATCAAAACCACACAAAAACATAAAAATACCAAGGATTATAGCAAAGAAACATAGATGAATTGATATGAAAGTGATACATAAATAGACACCTATCAACGACGTTGAACGGCGACGAGGATGCTATGATGAGAGAGGGAGTAGTGTTTATCGAGTGTTTGGATGATGAGTTTGGGGACTCAGAAAAATTTTAGATTTTGTTATATTACGGTTCAAATGCACCATTCAATATTGCATATTTTAATAAAAAAATTATTTGACCAAAAAATTCTTTGTTTTATTTTAATTAATAAAATATTAATTTCAAAATTGGTCAAACATGCTCAATAGTAAATTTATGTCACAAAGTTTTTGATCGAGTTAATTTCTATTACTATTCTCTCATAAATTCTTGATAGAGAAAAATATATCATATATACATCATTAATTTTTTGATAGATCATAATTCTATCATGACTTTCTCATCTTTTTATGATAGAACGATTTTTATCATAAAATGTGAGTTAAATATTCCCATTTTTCTTGTAGTGTAAGATATAAATAATTAACTAAAGACGACCAATCAATAATATCAAACTTAAAGAAAATTAACTTACATATATAAAATAATGAAACACCTACATATCAATCTCTATAATCTTTTCAAGAATCCAACAAGAGAATACAAATAAGATGTCACTGTCAAAGTTATTCATTTCTTGCCAAGACCATAAAACTTTTTCCAAAGGTGACAAAAGGAGCTCGTCCCAAAATTCCTAGATTCCTTTGAGTGTATATATACTTCCCCATGTTGACCCAGGTATGGCAACCCAAGAAGGGGGGGGTGGCGCGGGGTGAATTGGGTTTTTATTTATAAAAACATATTTATAAAACTTTTCCTGAAAGATAAAATTATTTTACTCTTTCTTTGAGAATAAAGGTGAATAAGATGAAAATGGAAGTTATCTAAGATGCAATCAAGAGAATAAAAATAATGAACAATCACAAGTGCAAGTAAATTTAAAGAGGATAGGGATAGAGAGATTGCAAACTCAATTTACGTGGTTCGACAAACCTTGCCTACGTCCATGGGTTCTTAGCTCCTCCACAAGCTAGGCTTTCCACTAAGTTGCAGAATTCTTTATAACTTGCTTGATGAACAACCTCACTAAGGCTTCTTCCTTTAACACCACACCAAGAGTTCTCTCAAGGATAACTATTATCCTTTTACAAGAATGATCTCACTCTCACCACAATGCAGGAACAAAAAAAATTGTTTAGAATAAAAGTACAACTCTCCTTAAAGAGTAGATAAAAAATATAAAATCTCTCTAAACTTCATATTACTCTTATTTGTTGCTTGACGGATTCTTGTTGAATGCATAGGAGAAGGGCTCCTTTTATAGGCAAATGAGATGAACTTAATCAAGTGAAGACACCAATTCCAAATTTTCTGCCTACCATAAAAACCGTAAATATGTCGGTCATTTTTGTCAATGTTCCGTTTGAAATTTGAAAATATACAAAACATAAAAGATCTGCATATTTGAATAAACTTTCAAACGTATTAAGAATTAAGTCATTTGGATAAATCTATCTCAAGATATGGATAAAAGACCATTCAGTGCTCATGTTAGTTGATTTTTCTTCCTTGTGTCAGTCTACCGACTTGCATGATGATTACATCAGCCTTCCATTTGAAATTTGAATTTCTTCAAACATTATGAAATGTGCTCCATTAAATCATCTTTCCAACACATCAAGAATCAAGTCATTTAGATATATCTAGCTCGAGATATGTCCAAAATAGCATTCGGTGCTCATGTCAGCTGATTCTGTTTGTCCTTCAAGTTGCATGTTGATTTGGACAACCTTTCACTTGATATTTAAATTTCTTTAAAACATATAAAATATTATTAATTGAGTAATCTTTTTAAAGGCTCAAGAATCACATCATTTGGACCTATATGACCAATTGATTAAACATTGCTCATGTGTCACATTCCTTAAGTCAAACCTTGTTCTTAAACTTTGGTGTCTTTAACATGTAGTCTTGTCCTTAGATTCAACACTTCATTTTAATAGGCCTCTTCTTGATTTTACAAGTATTTCATTGATCTTATTCTTGCATATAAATAAATATATTAGTAATATTTCAATGACTCAATGTGTATTGTTATCATCAAAATATCATGTAGCCTTAGGGCTAACACCTCGAGCTTCATCGAGCATACAGCTCTAGCTCAAATACACTTGGCAAGTATAAAAGCCAATAAATAGCAAAAAGTATGATTTTTTTAAAGTTATACAATTGAACATGAATAATTCCCTTAAATCCAAAATAAAGCTAGTCTATTTTAAGAAATTAAAGATAGCAAAAAACCCCCCTCAAAATTTGAAGTCCAATTCTAAAGCACAATCATAGAGCAACCATAGACTACCAAACTATATTTCCTCTCACTATAGAATAAAATAGCATTAACCAACAAAAAATGATACCAAAAAAAAAATATCTGAACAAGCTTGTGCACAATTGGGTGTGCACCTAGCTTCAGAGAAGACAAAGAAGCGCTACTTTTCTCAGCCTCACCTTCCTTTAACTTCTTTTCCTCATTCCCCAACTCCAACCATTGTTTCCATAAAAAATCTAGCACATGCAACTCAAATACATAAACTATAATCTCACCAAAAAACGAAAGAGGAAAAAAATAATGTAAAGAAGACAAAATCTATGAACCATCAATAAAATCTAATCAGCTCAGACCTAACAAACCAATAAACAGATTAACCCCAAAAATTAAAACACATCATTTTTTTTTTTTACTTTCAAAAACACATAGTACCGCCTTATCCAATACATCAAAAGCAAAAATGAATTCAAATTTACTTTCCAAAAATTAAAGCATCAAACATTATACAACCAAGTACTATAAAATGATTAATTGCCCATGTCAAACAAGAGAATATACACTTGATCATAAATAATGAATACTCACAAGGGATATGGGGAAGATCTCTAATAACAACTTTTTGATTTAGGACATGGATCTGAGCCGCAACACAGGATAGCGTAGTCGTGGAGGCTGTCTACAATAAAGGATCCTAGTAGGAAAAGAATAATTCCATATTTCTAAGCTAGGAATAACGACATTTCTTTTGTACATATACATAGAGAAGAGTTAATACAGAAATATGAAAGAAAATCAAGCTCATGAGAAATTAACAACTCCAAAAAGGCATACAATACATAAGATTAATCATATAGAGTGAGTAATTCAATTTAACATTACAAAAAACAATAAGCAACTTTGTATGCAGTATACACTATGCAATAAACACACTGAATTGCATTAATTTTCGTAAAATTAAAATAAAAGAAAATAAATCATAGATTTTGTAAGCTCACTGGATTTCTTCATGAAGTTTGCATATTCAGATTATGTTAATGTAAATTGATGCACATAAACATTTAGGTCTACTGAAGAGTTATAGAGTCCAATTGGAATTACATTGTTCAATGAAGTCCAAAGTAATCATACTATTATCAGTACATATAAAGATGTAATTCAAAAATGTGAAAGAAGAAAGTAGAAAGTTGTAGACATTGAATTTTTTAGGCTTCATGTTGAATTGAAGATGAACATCGGGCAATGGAAATGACCAAAATGTCCTTGAAGCCGAGAATGGAAAGATGAGAAGGGATTGATGAAAAGTCTCGAAAACTGATATGTGACTTAAAAAATCATAGAAATTAATCTAGGAAAAAATCTGATGATGAGTCATATACTGTTGCAATGCTGTAGATGTCAAGTTTTCATATAAATTTGTAATTTGCCGAGTTAAACTTGAAAAGTTATACACAATCAAACAAATGAAGGTCAGAAAGGACTACACTGCAAAGTCCTACAATAGGAAGGGTCGCGGGGAGAACGGCTACCTGGTTGTCAAACAGCTGGTCAACTATTTGATAGCCGTCCAACTAGTGGGTGACAACCGACCAGCTATCTGATAGCTGCCTGGTGGTTTGCTAATAGCCGCCCAACTATTAGTCATGTATTTTTAGAAATTTTCATTAAGGACCTTCCATATTTGATTCTTTGCTCACCTATATTGAACCCTCACCCCCACTCCCCGCCCCTCCCGCTCCCTTGGCTCACTTTTCGAGGCACACCAAATCTTGAATAATTATCTCTTCTTTCTCCTGAAGACATGCTTGAGAATTTGAGAAGTCTTTTTAGGTATAAAGTTTTCAAGCGTTCTATTGCTCTAAACCTGGAAAGGGTACATCTTGAGAGCGGAATTCTCTCCTCCCTCTTATCACTCTACTTTATTTTTCTTGCTTATAATTAAGCATGTTTAGGCTTATTTATACTTAGAATGAGTATGTTAGGATTTATTTTTATGCTTAGAAGCATGCTAGGGATATTATGAATTGTTCTAACCCTTGTTTGTTTTGCAAGATGGATAAGCATGCCAAGGTAAGTCCGTTATCTCTTATTTATTAGAATCATGCTTAGGAGTTTAATTTCTTTGCAAATGCTTAGAATCATGCTTAGGAGCACATGATTAGAATCATGCTAAGGAAGACTTATATTTGGTTTGATTAATGCCAAGAAGTAGCATAGAATAGGTAAGAATTACCATTTTGCCCTTGAATGACTTGGTTGATGACGATTGCTTGAATTAGGCTAGAATATGCCTTGAATGCTATGGTTAGGCTAGACGACTATGCCATGATAACCCTGATTAGGCTAGAAATGCCATGAATTAATGTGAATAATACTAGAATTGCAATAGGTAGAATTACCATGATAGAATTTATCAAATATAGGCTAGAATGCCATGATACTACATTATGGCCATGTATTGAATTTTATTTGCTTCTTTTGAATGTATTATATTAAGAAGTGTAATTGTGTGATGCTATGAAGTAGTTGTGGACTCACATTGATGGTGAGGGACCATTACTTAGAATAAATATTTAAATGAATGGATGTGTGAATATACTTGCAGAGATTGGATAAGTATTGAATAGACTCACATATGGTAGTGAGCAATTAACTATTTATTAAGTCTCGAATTGATTATTTATATTTCGATATGTAATTTATTACGAATGAATATATGGAATATTACTTTTTGAAGTAAAATTATTTTATTGTTAAGGAACAAACAATGTAACCCTTTTCCCTTTCCCCCATGTTTAAAAGAAAATGTAATCCATTTACCTCCTCCTTTCTTTCGTTGTTTATAATTGCCATTGATTAAATAATCACCTAACATGTCTAACAAAGATAAAATGGAAATGTGTGCATAAAATAAACAACATTAAGTGGACTAAAAAATGACATGAGATATTACTATTTGGTATTTCCTAGTGGAGGCAGGATCTTGATCCGGGTGGGTCAAATAACTCAAACCTAACTTCCCAAGCCCATCTCTGAAGGGATGAGGGTAGTTTAGATCCTATTGCAAGGGATCAGATTGCCCTAGTCACTACCCAATTGAATAATTGGGTGGAGACGCTATTCTCCTGACGTTCCCATGGCTAGTTTGTGTTCCCTTAAGTCTCGAAAAAGGCTTTGGCACAATGTCGTGATCACAAAAGCTCTGGCGAGATGAAAGCCTCGTTCACAGCAGCAGCTCCTCTAGGGATAAGAGAAGTTGATTCTGTTGGGAATATTAAACTCTAATAGCTCATGTTGGTAAAATGAGTCCTTACATCACTACACTTTTCCACACAATGAGCACAAACTGGCTAAACTGGCCGTGTGGCATTCGCATGAGAAGTCTTTGGTTCCATTCGACCCCTAGATGACTCATGTTGGTGTCAACACCTTTGAGCACGTACCATTGAATTGGTATAAAAAGAGATTGACCCAAAAGGACATCTCTCGCTTGAAAGAGCCTAGACCATTGGACCCTTAAGACTCAAGCCCATATATACGACTCTAGAAATTTCCAATAGGATGAATATCCAAAGCCTATACTAAATTGTATGTCTATGGATGTAAGTTCTCCATGATTAGAATAACATCAACTCAAACCTCATGGAACCATGAATGAATGCCAAATGTCAAGTCACCCATAAGAATACAATGGGGACATATGCCATATGTTAAGGTTATCATGACGTTCAGAAAACCATGTTATGATAATCACAAAGAATCCAACATCAACAGAATGTTAGAATTAGGAAGTAGAATCTCGCATTCCCACATCCCATGATGATGACTTGGGAATGAGGCCCAAAGTCCTAGAAAAAGAGGCTCGACCTCACGTGTATGGGAGAAATAAGGTTGGAAGGCCAAAAGCATGTCTATGCCCTTGTATGAGCATGCATCCATCATGCATGGCATTAACAACTTTGTTTTGCAACCATCCTAGCTTGGGTTAGATGAAGTGGTTGTTTGACAAGACAATAAGAATCAGTTGACGAAATGGTTGTGCCTAACAACAACAATGCTAAAATGGCGTAACTGAGAGCTGATATGACCATACTCAAACAACAAATGGCCTAACTTATTGAAGCACTCCAAAATAGACCCAACCACATGATTCAACCTCCACTCGAGGAAAACGGAGGTGATGGTGAAACTAGCCAAGGCATAGATAGGGGAAAAAGCCCAATCAACTAGGAAGAGCCCGAAATGGTCAAACAGTTGGCCAAGGACATGGAGAAAGTCCTGTCCCTCTTGAAGAAGAAGGGGTTAAAAGGGTTCGAAGACCTAGGCAACATCTTGCTCATTGGAGACAAAGACTTGCCTCCAAAGTTTTGCCCACCGGACTTGCCCAAGTTCAATGGTGAGGGCAATCCAAAGGCACATACGAGGCAATATATAGCTATCATGGCTACTACTCCTTTGACAAAGGAGCACATATTGAAGTATTTCATGCTATCCTTAGAAGATAATGTGATAGCATGGTATCATGGCCTCCTTAAGAGAGTTCAAGAAGATTGGAAGGAGCTTTCCCAACAATTTATGGAGCACTGCCGTCACAATACCCAACTGGGGGTAACCTTGAGGGATTTGGAGACAACAAGGCAAAAGTTGAATGAAACTTTTTCAGAATATCTAGTTCTTTGGAGGGCTAAGGTAGCCAATATGGCCAATAGGCCTACAGAGAAGGACCAGGTTCACATGGTGATTAATGGAGCCTATAGTTTCATTAATGATAGACTAGACAACTTCTCTATTAAGACATTTGAAGACTTGTAAGATTCAAACATGCAAATAGAATAGGATGAAGAGAAGTAACCATAGCTACCCTCGAAGAAGTCAGGGGCAGTATCACAAAGCTAATGGGTCTAGCACGAAGCATGTTGACGTGAAGGCAGTCGCCTTGCAAAGAAAATTTAGTCATTTGGGAAAGCTCTTTGCAAGATTAGGAGCAAAAGGGATCTTGCAGCCATTGCCACCAAGGGAGCTTCCAAATCTGCTACCAAGGAATTGGAGGCATCATGAGAAGTCTGAATTCCACCAAGTAACTGGTCACAAAATTGATGAATGTACTCATCTCTACCATGAGCTTCAAGACTTGATCGACAAGGACTAGATTCCTAAACCAGAAACCTATGAGCCTAATATTAGAAGAAACCCATTATCCAATTACAACCGGGTGCCTCCTCTGTCAACCAACATGATTATGTCAGGCTTGACTGAGGAGCAAGTCATGAACTCTTTTGAGGAGTAGTAGATCAAGCAAGGCCAACAGAGCCAAAAGAAGGGAGAAATCTGAGCTTGAATAATCCATTAGAAAGAAGGCATCAAAAAGGAAACCCAAGACTAAAAAGCCTGAGGTCGAAAAAACCAAAGAATAAGAGCCCAAGGAGATCATTGAGAGGGTGGAAGATGAGTCAATTCCTTTGGCAGCTAAGGTTCACACCAAAAAGGGTGGATGGACTAATATTGTAGTGAAGGGAGTCAAACGAAGCCTAGAACCCAAAGTTGTGAACCTCAGTAACCAACAAGAGAAAAAGCTAGAAGAAGAAGAAGAACAAGAGGAAGTTGAAGCAACACCCAGGAAGAAGAAGTCTACACCATCAAGTTCCTTTGTCAAGAAATTGGTAGCCAGGAAAGGGGCTAGGAAGGGCCCAGCACCTAGAAGACTGAAGGTGAAGAAGGGTAGTGAAGCTAGGAAAGGGAAGCAAGTTGAGAGTCTTGTGAGAAGGGAGAGTTTGCCTAGGAAGTGTAATGAAGTGAGATTTACGGGGATTTGGGATGACATCCCTAAAGTCAAGACCCTTCCAAACTTTTGGGCTGACTTTAGTAGTGATGAAGAAGAAGAAATAACAGTTAAGGGAGAAACATATGAGCGAGAAGCACTAACGGGTGAGAGAGAGAATGTCCAAGGAGTGGTAGATTCTACCGTGAGAAAAAGAAAGAGAAAATAACCGAATAGACAGTTAAGAAGGGCAAGAAGTTACCAAAGAAGAAGCCAAACGATGAACACTTAAATAATGTATGCTTAATCAGAGCTTAATTCATCATATTGTATTAATAGTGTCATTTAATTCATCAACTTAAGCATATTTATAGTCTTTGCTTCCTTTAAATTAACTTCATCTTAATTTTAGTTTTTGTTACATGTTCGATAAAGTTAGCATAACTTTCTAGTTATAGATAAGAATGGTGAATATATTCATTTGTTAGAAAGCTAATTAAATTATCTACAAGATTGTATTTCACAAGCATCATGAAATTCGGGATTCTAGTGGACGAAAAATGGGCTTGAAGTGAACCCATCTGAAGTTTCGGCCCAGCCTCACCATGTCTCCATATTTTGACCATATCGCCTGATATACGTATCCAAATCGTATGAATCAAGATGTTCTAGAAATCTGAGAGAAATATCTATAACTTTTATGAAGACATATATCATAATTCTAAATATTTATATGCCAAAATCTGTGGTCAAAGTCGATGCACATGATGATTAAATTACAACAAGATATTTTACAATTATCTCTTTATAATTTGAAAAGTTTGCCCACTAATGTATCTATAAATACAGGTGCATTGTGATCCATTAGGGCATCTTGGCTCTTGCTGAGATCTCTTATTATTGTATTTACCCTATTGTGTTTTGTTCTCTTAATGTTATTAATAAATCATTTTGTTTTTGCAATTTATTTTCTTTCTTGCATAATGTTTCACTAAATTCTATCTTGATAAGGTGAAAGGGTGAAACCCTTGACATGAGAATAAGGATTCTCTAACCCTTTAATATGTGCTTTAAAATCATAATCTTTTGTTATTTATTTTATATGATTTATATTTATTTCCCTAATCAATCTCGACACCGCTCGTAAAGTGAAGGTCTTGATCCAATGTAGACAATCCTTGACACATCAAGTACTTGAATCCTTTCTAGACATTGTATGGTTCTTCCTTACAGACATAAGTCTAGTTAGGAATCTTCATTTATTGTAGACATATGGTGATTAGTACATTGGATGCTTAAACCCATTTACAAGAAGTGGTATAAATATTGGTAACGAAACAAATATAATTTATATAACTAAAATGGGCTTAAATGACATACCTTCCGATTAGAACCTCCTTGATGTTTGGATTCCAATCGAGTTATAATCGGGTTATTTATCCTTGCTTGATATATCAAGGGCGGATCCCCTCACTTTATTTTTCATTGCTGTTGTGTTAATTTAGCTTGTGTATTTCGTTTATTCTCGTTTATTGTTTATGAAATTGTTATTTCATTTGCTATGGCAGGTTTTACCACTTATTACCATGGTCGATTTTACTGTCTCTTATTTTTGTTTTATATTTGAATGGTCGGCTATACCACCTATCATCTTTAATTATATTTGTTAATATAATCTTATTATTTATTTACATTATTCATATCTTAGTCTCTCGTTTTATAGTTTGAATCACTAAATCCCCTTCACTATGCATCGACCCGGTCTTGCTGAGTTTATTACTTTGACACTCCTATACTTGGAGATAATCCTTTTTGGATGTGTCAAGTTTTGGGCGCCGTTGTTAGGGAAGGTAAAATTTGGCATACAAAATTGTAAGTATTCCTTTTTCTCATTTTAGATCTTTTTTTTTTGTTGTGTGTTCATCTTTTTCTTTCCTTTTTTACTTTAAAATTGCATGAAAATCTGGTCACACGCATCTAACGGTAGACTTGTGAGGAAAACATCATCTTTCCTAGAAAACATGGCAGATAATCAAGTGGAAAGGTTTACAGATGAAACGAACAATTGTTCCCAACAAAATGACCAAAACCAAACCAAGAACCCTCAGAGATTACATGAATCTAGTAAGGACTAGTGCACCATCTTGTGTAGTTTATCCTCTCGATGCAATCTATTTGAATTTCAAATCGAGTTTCATTCAAGTTTTACCAACCTTTCATGGCCTTGATATAGAGAACCCATATTCACACTTAAAAATTTTTGAAGAGGTGTGCAACTCCTACAGCGACTCAAATTGTAGCATAAACACCATTAGGTTAAATCTTTTCCCTTTTTCTTTAAAAGATAAAGCTAAAACATGGCTACAAAAATTGAGGTCAAGTTCCATCAGTTCATGGGATAAGATGAAAGAGCAATTATTGAAAAAAAAAAATTCCTTCCCATATAACAAATTATCTTGAAAGACAAATCACCATTTTCACTCAAAAACCAGGAGAAACCCTTTACCAATATTGGGATAGGTATAATGAATTACTTAATACTTGTCTTTACCATGGGTTTGAAACTTGAAGATTAGTTGTACATTTCTATGAAGGGCAACTAGTAGAGCTAATGTGTAAGGGACAATTTGGAGATAAATACCTTAAGGAAGCAATTGTCTACCTAGACTCATTAGCAGAAAAGACCCAAAATTGGGATACCGCTGGCACCTATGAGGTGTCAAGCAAAACCCCGCCCTTGACATCCAATAAAGGCAAATATAACCTCAGGGAAGACCATGACCTTCAAACCAAATTTGCATCCCTAGCTAGAAAAGTTGAGGCATTAGAAATGAAAAAGAGTGGTCAATTGAGTTCTGCTCAATAAATTATCCGGTGCATTTGCAATGCTAATGACCATCCTACTGATGATTGCTTAACTTTGCCTGCTTTTAGGGAATGTCTCCATGAACAAACCAATGCCTTAAACACTTTTAAAAGGCCAAATCACAATTCATACTCACAAATCTACAATCTCGATTGGAGAAATTATCCAAATTTTAGTTGAAAAAATTACAATCAAGCGCAATCTTCACAAGTCCCTTTTCAAACACATCAAAATTTTCAAAATTCTAATGATCGTGCATATGTTCCTCCTCGTAGGAAGGACCTTGAAGAAACATTGCATTTATTCATTACAATAGACTTTTAATAGTCAAACTACTCAAATATTAGCAAATTTATTAGATACTCATGCAAAATTTGCATCTACGTTTAGCATCCAAAAAAAAGGGAAATTTCCTTCTCAAACATTGCAAAACCCCAAAGATCAATCTAACTTAAGTACAGGTAGTGCAAATAACCATTATATGGGCCAAGCCAAATTAGTCATGACCCTTCGCAATTATAAGGTTATAGAAAAACACATTTCCAAACCTTATGAGAAAGAAGATGAATCCATCTCTAAGGGTGATCAAGAGGTTACCAAACCAACACTTAGCAAAAAAGGAACCAAATCCCCACCCATGCCTCAATTTCCTCAAGCATTAGCCACTCAAAAGAAGCCAAACCACAATTCTGAAATTTTTTAAATTTTCAAACAGGTGAAGGTCAACATTCCCTTGCTAGATTTTATTAAACAAGTATCTTCTTATGCCAAATTTTAAAAATATTTGTGCACTATTAAAAGAAAATTCAATGTGGAAAAGAAGGCTTTTATAGCCGAGCAAGCAACTGCTATTCTTCAAAACAATAATACAGTGAAATATAAGGATCCAGGTTGTCCTACAATTTTATGTATTATTGGAGATCATAAAATTGAACAAGCTTTACTTGATCTTGGTGCTAGTGTAAATTTGCTTCTACACTCGGTTCTTTAGAAACTCAACCTAGGTGAGTTAAAAGTAACTCCTGTGACTCTTTTGCTTGCTGATAGATCAATTAAAGTGTTAAGAGGAGTAGCAGAAGATGTGTTAGTTCAAGTTGATAAATTAATTTACCCAGTGGATTTTATCGTTTGGCACTACAACAGGGAGGATTATTTACGGCGGGCCAAAACCGCCGTAAATAGTCATTTGCAGCGGTTATGCGGCGGTTTTCAACCGCCGTAAAAACAACCGCAGTAAAAGCTTTTACGGCGGTTTTGGCCCGCCGTAAATACAATTTTACGGCGGTTCAGTTGTTCGATGCAAAAACAAGCGATGAAACAGGATCGGCAATCCCCATACCTTTTTACGGCGGTTTTGTGCCCGTCGTAAAAATTATTATTTACGACGAACAAAAAAACCGCCGTAAAAAGTCAAAAAACCGCCGTAAAAAATAGCATTTACGACGAAGAAAAACCGCCGTAAAACGATTTTATACAATGTTTTTACAATTGTCGTGGGATGATGGGAAACTGCCGTAAATAACTAAGAAAAATTTTTTGCGTCGACCAGGAAACCGCCGTAAATAGTTAGCAAATATTTTGCATATATTTTGTTTTTCAAAATTAGTATGGAGTAGCAAAAGGTATTGCAAACACTAAGTTGCATTAAACAAAAAACATAATATTGAAACTAGCATGTTCTCCAACTACTGCATCTTGTTTTGTCCTTTTATATTTTGTTATAGTATTGGAGAAAGGATGGCAAGCCTGTAAGTGCAGAGTACATAAAGTATTATACCTTCAAACAATGAAACAATACTGAGGGCTAATGCAACAGTTTTACATCTGGGTAGAATTGATACTGTCAAACTTGGTTCTAATCCAACAAGACATCCAACAAGAGCGGTTGAATACAACGAGAATAATGATGATACAATGACAGACAAGAAGATTTCAACTGCATGCCTCTTAACAAGAAGACACTGGCATCCTTCAAACACCAGTTCTTCGAACTAAAAAAACTACCACTATTGTTATAACAGCTTTTTCTTTATCTAAATATTCATCCCTTATTCTGCTTCTGAATAATCATCTGGATAGACCTAGGGAAAACAAAATGGAAAAGCCTATATATAAGTATCTACGAAATTTCATTGCATATGCCTGTTAATTGAGTGCACAAAAATAATTGTGCATAAAACATGAACAATCTTCTTCCATAGGACTCGATCTTTAAGTGATCTATAGAAAGATATAGAGAAGCCATGCATATCTTACCTGACTATGTCTGTCTTCATTGAAGCTTAAATTTCTGAGCTTCAATTCTCCTCGACTGGTTATTAGCACATCTAATATCTCTGCATCAGACATTTCCTCTCCACTTTCCTCCGTTCAAGAATTAGAAATATCCTTCTCCTGGTGAAAACATGTCATATTCATTTGAGCTTTGTGATTTCATCGATAGCATATTCAATACTAAAGAAGATAATAAAGTATTTTGTACCTTGAAGGAGAGGCTGAGAGAGCACCGTGGAGCACCAGTGGTTTCATCATATTCAGCTGCATCAAGTTCCCGCAAGTGATGAGGAGGAAACACCTTGGTAAGGAGATACTGACGAATGCTGATGAGAAGGAAGAATGACAATGGGAACAAGATTCCAGCTACAGGAATGCATGTAACACCAAAGCAAGCCAGAAAATTTACAAACTGGAAGAGAGTAAATATGACTATGTATTTGTATAGTTAAGAATTTGCTGATTGAAAGATTTCAATTTCTTCAATCAGTAAATTCTTAACTATAAAAACTAAGCAAACCATATTATCTACGCCGATTAAGAAAGTAGTGCTTGGCAGGATCAAAGAATATAATTTGGCCGAGTTTGGGCCTATCCATTTCTCCATTATGCAATAAAATCTCCTCTCCCAAACTTGTAAACAACATTCTTCTATTCACCTGTGTCTTTCTTCAATACATCCTACAACAAATCCTAGTAAATTCAATCTTCGAAATTTGCCCTTTTCCTTCCTAAATTCTATGTAGACACTTGTGTATTAAAATTACAAAATTACAGTATAATTAAAGAGAATCAAACTCTAGTATCAATGCTTCAAATCTTTTGTCCACTTAAAAAGCACAAAAATAAGGTAAAACTCAAATTAATTGCACCATGTGCTATTGAAAAATGGGTAACATAATGAATGCGAGAAGGAAAAGAAATTACCAAAAAAAAAATTTGACAACGCAGGACTATCATACATTTTGACCTCCAAATTTACAATTAATTATAAAGTAAATTGGAGAAGATTAACCGAATACTTGTTTAATTTAAATTTTGATTGTATAAACTTTGTATTACTAGGAATCAGACACATGTCCTTGGCAATACTAGTTTACGAATTAGGGTCAATGAAGAGTTATTGCTTTACTAGTTAAATGACACATGTTAGTATATGAATAATTGTTATTACTTTTTTAATTATGCTACTTATCAAAAGGTGCAAAAAGTAAAGCTACAGCATGTACAAATCATACCCATAACTTAATAATTAAGTCTTTTTAATAACACTTTTAAAAAGTAAGCTTTAAATGCTTGTCCCCACTTTCTCTAATTCAGGACAACTTCGGTAAACACCTGTATCAAAATTGAAGCAATATTCAAAGTCTCATCTCTTTTATAAATTCTTCATTCTCTCTCACATGCATCCGGTTTCACTTCCTCCAATCATGTTTTAAGAAAAACAAAATTACTAGAATTATTTGTCATATTCTTGATAAGACAAACTTGAAAGGATATAAAATGTCACCTAATTATTGAATATTTAAAACCAAAAAAGAAAAACAGTTAAATTTAAATGTAAATAGCAGTATCCCTCATCTCTGTATAAATTACTTAGAAGAGAAAAAAAATCATCAACTTGTACAAAAAAAAAAATTACATCGTTGCTGGTATGTATATAAATTTAATCTTTCTTAAATAAGAAAATTGAAACAGTGACAAAGAACTTTATTTTCTAGTGTGGTACTTAAATGATGAGACATTATGTAAATCTTTTGCTTTACCAGTCACATAATTTGTCAAAAAAAATCAAAAGAATACATCTTGCCGGTTTCCAATAACTAACATATAATTAAAAAAAAAATTAAAATTGGCCCATAATATATATTACAATTAAAAGTGAGGAATACATTATCAACCTACCATAAGTAAAACAAGTAGACATATACAGTAAGAAATATAAAATAAAAAAATAAGGTGAATGGATGATTAATGATTACCTTCCTAATACAGTAGCCATCCTGTGAAGTCTGAAGCAAAATTTTCTTGCAGACAGGAGCAAAGACTCGGAGAAATACAAACCCAAAATTTTACTAAGTATTTCATATAAATATAAAACAAAAAATTCATACCAAAGAAAAAAAGAGGATTTGGGTATTGTTGAATTGGGCGACACCTATATTTGAAGAATGAATGGAGTGCCAATGACGATGGTGCATCACCTAAGGTGGTAACAAAGATCTAACCTTCTGGGTTAGATTTAGATCCGAGGTTATTACAATCCATGAGACAATCCCATATAAAGTTGTCCATTGCCACAACATTAACACGCTCTCCTTCTTTGTCTCCTTCCCATCATTCCGTCAAACTTTAAAAAGAAAAGACTACAACAAAGCATGGAAACACATAAAAAAAAAAAAGAGATCAAAATTTCATTCTCCAGAAGCAAAATAAAAAAAATTATATACGCAGTGGAAAGCATATTGATTTCAAATAGACAATAAATAAAAAACAAATGAATAAGGCTAAGCTAAATAGCATTTATTTCCATCTAAAACAGCTCAATAAAATAAAAGCTCAATAGAATCCCATAAGCCACGAACTTTATACATTCTAAATGTCTAATAAAATTAAAAACATAACTAGCAAGAGTAATCAAACAAAGAATCTCTCAACAAGGTATCAAATTACCAGCCAAATCCAGTTCCAAGATTCCACTTTTGGCACAAAAACCACTCGAAAAGAGATTATGTAATCGAAATACAAAAGAATCATAAAAACCCACATAGATATATAGATTCTCATATATAAAATTAAAAAGCAAAAAATTAGTGAAAATTTTTGTTCTTGAGAAAAAACTCACACAATCTTAACATTGATTCATATACCAGTTACCTAAACAAGTATTATCCAAATAGAAAATAAAAAGTACCTGTAGAGATAATCAAGTAGAGGAATCACTTATTATAATCAAGTAGAAGAATCACTTATTAATATTTCTTTCACGAAAAGCCCCAAATGACAAAACCCTAACCTTAACTTTATTCGAGCAAAATCTGAAACGAAGCACTTACAATTAAAATAATCTCATCCTTTTTACTCTTACAGAGAACACAATAAGAGCAATATTAACGTACTTGTGAAATTGAATGCAGATAATAGATGAAAAAAGGGATTTTTACCACTATAATAGTCAGAAATTGAACATGGAGTTGAAGCAACCTAATATCAAGTAAATATAATAAAAAATTATGCAAAATAAGTTGGTAAATAGAGAACAATCCCTTACGCATTGCACTAAGGCAGAAAATGTGAAAGTTCTGTAAATCGGCGGAGGAATCTGAGGGTTGTTGTTGGTGGCAATCCAAATGAAGGCGAGGGAGAAGATGATAAGGCAGCAACAACATGATTAGCCACCGTGACCAGATTTGAAGGCAAAGGTTTCAAAATGAAAGAGAAATTTCTCAAGAGATTTAGGGCAAGGCAAGAGCATGTGTGGTGATTTGGGGAAAAGGCTGCTTTTATAATCTCAAGAGTGTCTACGGCGGTTATAAAGTTGGCCGCAAATGAATCAGATTCAGTGACTTTTGCGTCTGTTTTTTAAAACCGCAGTAAAAGAGGGTCGTATAAGGCTCCGTTTCTTGTAGTGTGGGATGCATAACTAATGGAATTATGTAATTTAATTCCTATCATTTTAGGGCGTCCATTCTTAGCTACCTCTAATGCTTTGACTAATTGCAGGAATGGAGTCATGAAACTGTCATTTCAAAATATGACACTGGAGCTTAATGTTTTTAATATGTGCAGGCAACCACATGAAGAAGAAAATGAAAATGAGGAAGCTAATATGAATGAAACTGTTGTGGAAGACCACCTCCAAAAATGGACTTTTTTTTAGAAACCTGTTTAGTCAATTCATTAGAATCAAGCATGCAACTAGAGCCTGATCTTTCTAATATATGTTCTTTACTGGATTGTGCACAGGTGATGGAAAAAATCTCAAAACCATGAATTGCAGAATCGGGACAAATGAATGAAAACAAGCAAGAGGAAGCTCCCAAGTTAGAATTGATGCCTTTACCTAAAGGACTAAAATATGCATATCTTAGGGAGAATCAGACGTAACTGATGGTAATTTCTTCATTCCCCACAAGGGAGCAACAAGTTAAGTTGATAGAAGTGTTTAAAAAGCACAAAAATGCAATTGGCTTGACCTTAAAAGAGATAAAATGCATTAACCCTTTGATTTATACACACATGATAAATTTAGAAGAAAATGCCAAAACATCCCAACAACATCAAAGGAGATTAAATCCTCATATGAAAGAGGTTGTTGACCAAGGGAAAGCATGGGATGCGCAAACAAAAAAGAAAACAGAGGTGGAGAAGGTCTAGTCATTAGGGTTCAAGTTCCTAAACTACTTGATGTGGGAATTAGCTACCCTATTTCGGATAAAAGTGGGTAAGCCTTACACAAGTAGTACCTAAGAAATCTGGCATTACATTGGTAAAAAATGAAAAGGGTGAATCATTACCAACTCGAGTCACATCTAGTTGTAGGATGTGCATTAACTATAGAAACTTAAATGTTGTAACTAGAAAAGACCATTTTCCCTTACCATTCCTTGGCAAATTTTAGAAAGAGTAGCATGGCACTCCTACTACTACTTTCTCGATGGATACTCGGGCTATCATGAAATTCCCATTGCACTTGAAGGCGAAGAAAAAACCACACTCACATGCCGCTTCGACATTTTTTAATTTAGAAGGATGCCTTTTGGACTTTGTAATGCCCCAGCCACTTTTCAAAAATACATGTTAAGCATTTTCAGTGACATGTTTGAGCATTGTTTATAAGTTTTCATGGATGATTTAACTGCCTTTGGAAATTCTTTTCATAATTATCTTGAAAACTTAGAAAAAGTCATAAAAAGGTGTGACGAAAAAGGTCTTATTTTGAATTGGGAAAAATGTCATTATATGGTTACCTCAAGAATTGTCTTGGATCATTGGTGTCTTCCTAAGGAATTGAAGTGGACAAAGCAAAAGTGGAATTAATTTCTCATTTGCTTCCACCAAAAACAGTCCAAGAGATTCGTTCATTCTTAGGGCATGCTGGATTTTATAGGAGGTTCATAAGAAATTTTAGTGCTATATCTATACCTCTTTGTAACCTCTTAATAAAAGAAACTTCTTTTGAGTGGAATCAAGAATGTCAAAATGCCTTTGATAAGTTCATTGGAGTTTTAACAACTACTTCAATTATGCTTCCTGATTGGTCCTTGCCTTTTGAACTAATGTGTGATGTTGGCGATTTTGCTGTTAGTGTTGTCTTAGGACAAAGAAGAGAAGGTAAGCCTTATATGATATACTATGCAAGTAGAACTCTAAACGATGGACAAATGAATTACACTACAATTGAAAAAAAACTACTTGCAGTAGCATTTGCATTGGACAAATTTCGATCTTATTTAATTGGTTCTCCAACTATTGTTTACACTAACCATGCAGTTGTGAGATATTTAATGTCTAAATAGGATGCAAAATCTAGATTAATACGGTGGATCTTATTGCTCCAAGAATTCAACATCACAATAAAGGATAAGAAAGGAGCCAAAAATATTGTTACAGATCATCTGT
Organism: Boswellia sacra; assembly: GCA_013180625.2. Taxonomy (NCBI): domain Eukaryota; kingdom Viridiplantae; phylum Streptophyta; class Magnoliopsida; order Sapindales; family Burseraceae; genus Boswellia; species Boswellia sacra. The sequence continues at coordinate 24,919 of SNVD02009661.1, forward strand.
CAAGATTAATGACGGAGACATGAATTGAAATTTCACCTATCTATGACTCTTTTTCTGATCAATTTTTATTCTCCGTTGTTGCAATACCTTGGTTTGATAACATTGTAAATTTTCTTTCAATATGAGAAATGCCACCTCATTAGAGTGCTAAAGACAAAAGGAAGATTTTGACCGAGGTGAAAATTTTTTATTGGGATGATCCATATCTATTCAAATATTATCCCGACCAAATAATTAGAAGATACATGCCCGACAATGAGGTAAGTAGTGTCATTAATTTTTGTCATTCTAAAGCATGGGGAGGACACTTTTCATCTAAAAAACAGGTGCTAAAATCTTGCAATGTGGATTTTATTGGTGCACCTTATTTAAATATGCACATGTATTTTGCAAAACTTGTGAAAATTGTAAAAATTATGATCCATTTCAAAACGAAACATGATGCCTTTGAATCCCATTATTGTTGTTGAAATTTTTGACTATTGGGGTATTGATTTTATAAGACCTTTCCCACCATCATTTGGTTTTGTGTACATTCTTGTTGCAGTAGACTATGTTTCAAAGTAGGTCGAGGCAGTTCCATGTCAAAATAATGATCACAAAACAATTATCAAATTCTTTAAAGATAATATGTTGTGTAGATTTGGAATTTCTCAAGCCATTATTAGTGATAGGGGTACACATTTTTGTATCAAACCATTTGAAACTTAATGAAGAAGTATGTAATAACCCATAAAGTTTCTACACCTCATCACCTACAAATAAGTGGACAAGTTGAATTAGATAATGGAGCGATAAAACAAATCTTAGAAATTATGGTTAACCCAACCCGTAAAGATTGATCCTAATACTTAATGATGCACTTTAGGCGTACCAAACTACTTTCAAAACATCATTGGGTATGTCTCCTTATAGATTAATTTATGGAAAACTTTGTCACTTGCCTATGGAAATTGAACATGAAGTTTATTGGGCCATTAAACATTTAACCCAAATTTGGATAATGCTTGCAAGTTGCGTAAAGTCCAATTGAGTGAATTTGAAGAAATCAAGAACGAGGCATATGAAAATTCTAAAATCTACAAGGAAAAAATGAAGGTTTTTCATGACAAATTCATTGTCAGAAAATCTTTTAAGCCTTCACAAAAAGTTCTTTTGTATGATTCAGGATTGCATTTGTTTCTTGGTAAACTTCCATCTTGTTGGACTAGGCCTTTCATTGTTAAAAATGTTCTATCATGGAGTAGTTGAAATGAGAACCCAAAGAATGGTAATGTTTTTAAAGTTAATGGGCAACGGTTAAAATCATTCTTTGGAAATTTTGATCAAAATGAAGAATCCACTGCTTTAATCGATTCTTTTTAAGGATTGATCTTTCTTGGTCAAGTGGCAGATACAGTACTCCAAGATTTTTAAAGTCGGTTTTTCAGTTCCTTAAAAACTATTGCTCACCTTGCATTCATTTTCTTTTATTTTCTCTCATTTTCTTTACATGAATACCATTCTCTTGAATCTGTGCACATATTTTCCCTCTCTTTCTCAAAAAGATTTGCTTAAAATTTACAAAGCTCGAGCAGAAAGATTAAGGATGTTGATGCACAAAGGTATTCCTACTGATTTAAGATGGTTAATTAAAGCAAAGGTTTGATTTTCTTGTGAATTTCCAGCTGGTTTTGTTTCTCACATGCTAGGTTTAGGAAAAAGCTCTTACACCAAAAAGTGAAGAATGAAAAAAGCTTACAACTTTGTCGCAAATGTGCAGGATGGACTTGTAACCAGCATTGTCGCTCCTTGCGGTTTTTGTCTAACAATCGAGAAGATAAGCTACAATTCATCTAGAATGGACTGAGTAGGGAGTCTTTGGATAATATCCAATTGACTATAGAGATGCATTCTTGTGGAATTGTGCAGCATGAAATTTTGAAATTATGGACACAATTTTGAAAAGAGCATGCACGTTACGGTCTCAGGAATCTGACTCAAAATGACTATATTTGCTAATTTATAGGAAAACTGGATGGGAAGCATATCCATAACTCATAGAAGGTTTTTAAGCAATTTCTGGACATAAGACCAGAATAAGATGTGAGCCACAATCACAACTACTTGTATATATGCATGTGTGCTATCATTTTTAATTTTTATGTCTTTTAGCTATCATTTTTTAATTTATATCTATATCTTTCGATTGACTTATGTATTTATGTTGTCTTATTTCTATCTCTTTTTTTTTAATTTCTATGCTTTATTGTCAAACTTTTTCAACAAACAACCGAGCTACCTATATAGATGTCATTATTAGAATACCTTTTTACACTCCATAAATATCACATCTCTTGTTCTTCACTTCACAAATATAGTTTGAGAGTTGCATAGAGATGGAGGGAACCTCAAAACGTCGAATCCAAAAGATAAGTGTATTTTGTGGATCTCGACTTGGAAACAATGAAGAGTTTGTAGAAGTAGCAAATTATCTTATTAGGCTATTAGCTGAAAGAAAGATTCCTGTGGTTTATGGGGGAGGTAGCCTCAAGTTAATAGGTTGTGTGTCAACAGCTGCACTCTTAGGAGGCAGTACAAAGTTTTAGGTGTTATTCCTAGAGCTTTTGTTGTAGAAAGCATCATTTGAAAAACAGCTAAGTAGGAGTTACAAGTCTCCTCTATGCATGAACGTATGGCATATATGCTTATCAATTCGAATGCCTTTATTGCTTATCTAGGTGACTTCGGTACTTTCAAAAAAATTTTCCAAATTGCCTCTTAGGCTCACCTAAATCTCCATTAGAAACCCATCGGCTTGTTGAATGTTAAAAATTTCCTTGATCCTTTGCTACGTTTTGTTGATGAAGTTGTAGAACATAATTTTATCTTACAGTCGGCGTGACAGATCCTTGTTTCTGCCACTATTACTAATGAATTACTTGACAAATTACACGCAATCGAGTATGAACCTGACCCAACAATAACTCAAATTGATTAGTCAGGGGGACAAAAAAAAAAACGTGCAAATTAGATCTGCCAATGGACCCGTCTATTGACCTTGCTGCTTTCATTGAAGAAGAAATTAAAGATGTATCTTATAAGGATGTGTTTGTACCTAACCTCTTCAAAGAAAAGGACATTATTTACGTTTCTAAATAAGATGCAATAAAGAATCAATTTTCTTACTTGTGTGATGTCTTTCCAAATGGAATAGTGTATCATGATTTGCATTTCGCTAGCATATTTGACATCCATACCATTCAAACTCATGACATTAATCTTGCTACAATTGAAAAACTCCTGAAGAGAGAGAGAGAAAGAGAGAGAGTGAGTGATTTGAAAAATTACTGAAGAAACATGAAGAAGTCTTCGCCTAGTCCTATGACAACGTGCTTGGAATCGAAAAAAGCACTATTGACATACAATTCGAATTTATTTGCATACAAAGTCAATTAAGCAGAAACTGAGGAGGATGAGACCAGAGTGGGCTTAGAAAATCAAAGAGGAAGTCTCCAAGCAAATTGAAGCCAACTTCCTAAAAGTGGTGAAATATCCATAGTGGCTAGCCAATATCATGCCAGTACTGAAGAAGGATGGTCCGAATGTGTGTGGATTATCGAAACTTTATCAAGGCCTCACTGAAGGATGATTTTCCTTTGCCTCACATCGATGTATTGGTAGATAGCGTTGCTGCCAGTGTAATGTTTTCTTTTGTAGATGAGTTTTTTGGATACAACCAAATAATGATGGCCAATAAAGAAAATATGAAAATGGTCTTCACTACAGAATGGGGAACCTACTATTATAAGGTGATGCCCTTCAAATTGAAGAATGCAAGAGCAACTTACAAATGAATGGCGACAATGCTATTTCCTGATATGATGCATAAAGAGATAAAAGTTTATGTGGATGACATGATGGTGAAATCCGAGACTCAAGAGGGTCACGTTGAGGCCTTAGACAGGTTCTTAGAAATGGTGAAGAAATACAAGCTGCAGTTAAATCCAAAGAAGTATGTCTTCGAAGTTACCTTAGGGAAGTTGTTGGGGTTTGTTGTTGGCAAGAAAGGGTTAGAAGTAAATCCAAACAAAGTTAATGCCATTACAGAGATACCATCACCAAAGACCGAAGAGGTGGAGAATAAAGAAGCATCCGCCAAGGATAAGTCCATATCATTGAGTGCCTTTGCGAAGAAGTGGATGGCTAGAAAAGGGGCCAAAAAAGGCCCACCACGTAGAAGACTTAAAGTGAAGAAGGGTAGTGAATCTAGGAAAGGGAACTGACTTGAGAACCTCATGAATAGGGAGAGTTTACCTAGAAGGTGCAAATAAGTGAGAGTTATGGGTATTTGGGATGACATGCCTAAAGTCAAGGCCCTTCCAAACTTTTAGGTTGACTTTAGCAGTGATAATAGTCAAGGGAGAAACATTTAAGGGTGAGAGTGAGAATGTCCAAGGAGTGACACAAGGAGTGGGAGATTTTGCAATCAGAAGGAGAAGGACAAAACAACCAAGCAGACAATCAAGAAGGGCAAAAAAGTTGCCAAAGACGAAACTAAGGAAGAAGAAGATGATCAAGTTGTCAAGCAATTAAAGAAGATCCAAGCAAATGCTAGCATTTGGGACTTGTTGATATCACCCCAAAAGCATAGACAAGCCATGGTAAGGGCTTTAACAGAGGTGGAAATATCAATGGCTGCTAATATAAATGAAATGTTGGTCACGATGACCAGAGGAGCATCCAATGAGGTAAATGAGAAGGGTGCAATCATCTTCAACGATGAAGATCTACCTTTCAAAGGAAGGAATCATAACAAGTCATTGTTCATCATTGTAGAGATTGGTGGGAACACATCTCCTAGCATCATGGTGGATGATGGATGATGCGTTCGAAACTAGCAAGTATACTAGTCGCACAAGTAATAAAGTGATGAGTAAGATATCGTTCCCACGAGGATTGATTCTAATTGAATTTTTTATTTTCCAGCAACAATAAACTAAATAAGGGGGGTTTTGTTGAATGATTAACTAAATGAACTAAGAATGCAAATGAAGAATAACAAAACAGAAAGTTAATTTGAGTGAAAAATTAATGAGAGACACTTGGTTAAGGGTTCTTTCTCTGCCACAAGATATGAATTTGTGAATTAACATAGAATTGTCATGCAATTACAGCATTGAAGTTACCAACCGTAGATAACAACAAGCTCTGTTACCCAAAAAAATTTTTTCCTTACTTTTGTTTGTTAAATAAAACAAGCCTCTTTATTTTAATCTGTAAATGAACTTCCTGCTGTTGACCCATATAACATGTCCCTTGCTTTGGCCTTAAGTGGTTATTCTACTGAATAATGACTTTTGCTGTGATAGCCATGGACTTGAACATTAAGAAGCTAAGAAAGAATAGATAGTAGTGATACGGCATAACTAACCAGTTTGATATATGGTTATGGAAAAACACCATTTGCTTGATCTGGAAAAAACTGACTGGCGGTCTTAAAATTAGTTTCTTTTTTTTTTTTTTTTTTTTTTTAAAGAGAGAGAGAGATGTATTTCAATATTAAAACCAGAAAATTGTTTTAAGAAACCAGGGTGAAAAGCAATATATTCTTGGCAATTATGTTCTAAAATTCAAGAAATGCTGCAGAGCTTATAGAAGGTGATCTAGGATGCTCGCCTTGTCAATCACTCAAGCTAACCATGCACGTTCCACTAATAACTCTCTGCCCACACACACTTGAATAGAGTCTAAATGGTAGGGATTCCTCTCTCTTCCAACATGTTACTCTTCTGTAGATAAAATATGATCCCTGGTTTAAATAAGCTAATATAGAACAGAATCATTGAGCATGAAATACCATTTCAGTGACCCAAAATATCAGTAATGCCCAATATGAATGCCAATTTCTTTTCAAGAAAGACACAAAGCAATTAGGATGAAGAAATATAGATCTGAGGGATCCCCTTAATCAAAATGAAAACCATACATTAACCACATGTACTATTATGCATATTTTGTAGTTGTTCCAAGAACCTCAATAAAGTCTCCAACATTAACTGACACAAACTTGTCATCTACAGCTTTGGCTTTAAGCTTTTCCTCTCAGATTAATAACAGAGCTTTAAATTCTGCATATTAAGAAACATAGAATAACCTTCAGTTCTGTGAAGGTGCTTATTAATTGAAAAATAGAAAGAAAGAAAGCAAAGAGAGCAGTGACCAAGCATATCTAACCAATTAGATACTTTGCATATACAAATCATTTCAACCCTTTCCAGTAACTTTCTGCCGCTTCTTTTGGAAACAGTATCCATTAGTCAATTATCTGGAATGGTTTCTGAATGTTTAAGTAACCACCACTAAGAATGATTTCTTTTCAGTCCGACTGGTCGCTGCATCTGCTTTCTCTCTATTAAACCGCAAGCAAGAATATGCACAGAGGTGAACAAGGCAACCTGGGATGAGGTACCTTTTGCTGGAGAAGGGAAATGTGTAGGAATGAATTCTGCCAAGCTTGTAACATGCATCAGTTTGACATTGATTCTTAAAAAAATTCATGGCATGTTGAATTTGTGACACTGCATCAAAAGGAATATCAAAATAAAGTTTTTATGGCAAGAAAAAAGACTTTCAAATGTCCTAATCAGCAAACAGAAAACAAAAACAAACTTCAATGAATCTATTCTCTTATTGCCAGAAAAATCAAGATAAAACAGAGAGCTTTAGAGCGAACCAACCAAAACTCAGACAGGTAAGAGAAGTGGAAAAAGTACTTGTAGATCTTATTCTTTTCTCCTGCGTGTCGTATTCAACCACACTCTCTTGTAAGCCAAGAGAGCATTAAAGCCACTTCAACAACAAAATATATGTGCCTCTGATAAGAATCTATACCTGTAAATAATTCATTATAATGATCAAACATATTGGGATAATACCTAATATGAATACCAATTTAATTTTCAAGAGAAAAAAGAAGCAAGCAGAACATAGAAATATAGATCTAAGTGAAGCTCACAAGGAGATATGAAGACCATAAATACATCAATTGTTTCAGTAGGCACATTTCTAAATGTTACAAGAGCCTTAGTGAAGTTTCCATCATTGACTGACATAGACTCTTCCTTCATAGATCAGGGCTTAAGTATTCTATCAGCTGATCGTTAAAAGACCTTCAAATTCTCAGCATAGCAAGCAAGAGAGCATATCAATTCTGCATATTAAGAGAAACACAACGTGGAGTCAAACAGAACTGTGATATGCTTTTTATTGAAAATAAAGAACTAATAATGGGGTAGATATAACTTGAGACCTTTGCGGTAACTACCTGGCACTATTCGTTCTGAAGAATATTGTGCAATGGTTAATTATCCTTTTGGAAGAATAACTTCTTTTGCCTACAAGAAATCATTCATTATCAAATGGTTTCGAATTGATGGGTAAACAACTATATAAAATGCCTATGGTAGATTACCTTGCATCATGTTTCAAAGATCAGCATCATATTCTTACAATAATCACTCGATTCTGCAAAATGTTCAAATCTTCTCTTGGTTCAACCTGATATGAAATTAAGAGTGCTTTTTTGGGATGACTGACAAACTAACCCAAAGACCATATCTTCAGAATAACCATAATAAAACAGAGAGCTTACTAAACCAGAACCAATACATGAAAAATGTTAAAAGTCATATTCAGATATTAATCTCGTGTACGCTACAACACATTAAGGTTGTGAAATAATATCAGATTTGAAATAATTTGAGCAATTTCTGCAGAATTTTAGGAAATACAGTTGAAGAAAGAGTTCATAATGTTGTAATTTAAAGTTGTGGGCAGAATTAATTGCATCCAAGTGATTAAATTACAAAAGATTAATATAGGCTGTTTCTTATTTCACACAATACCATAATTTGATTGAAAATGTAATCTACATCTTAGATTCAATTAAAAGGGAGGATAATTAAGAAATTACCTGTTTGTCTGTGGTAATTGGTTCTTTTTGAGAACTCAAGGCCTACCTCCTTGCAGATATTTGAAATCAATTTTGATATTAGGAAAATGAGAAATCTTGGCCCAGTCCCCTCCCTCCTGTTTTCTATAATATTTTTCCCAAATACGACAACCATAAATCTTCAGCAAATTTGGTACATTTGGGTCACACTCAAAGCAGTGAAAGCAAGTCTTCAGCAAATTCCGCCCCAAAGAAGCAAAGAATAACACTAGACTCATCCTAAAAAGTTCCACCAGAATAGCTACTCATCCAAAATAAGGCATTAGTGATTCTGCAAAATCAGTTCACCCCACAAACAAAGTCTCAGTATCCACCATTATGTCCATTTGCTCCGTGGATGACGATAAAAGATGAGACGCAATATCTTGCAATGTACATAGTCCTCCTCGGTATCCATATTCCAAAGCTTTCCTTAGCAAATACTAATAGCAATATATGTACGGTCCCTGAAGCAACAGCCCAATTTGGTAAATCTTTCGACCACCTGCTGTGCATAAACTCTGTTCACCATCATTCCAATAATGAAAGAATAATTCAACGAGCCAAAACATAAACAGTATTGTGACATGACATGAAATCATAAACTCCGTTAACCATCATTCCAATAATCAAAGAATAAACATTATACAGAAGAAATATTATGTTATGAAAAATAAGTAAATATAGAGATATTGTTTAATTTAATTAATTAAAAATAGCAAACAATTAACAATTAAGTAAGAAGAAAAGAAGGAGACCAAATTACCTATCTGTCTGTCTGTCTGGGAATTATCCTCATCAGTATTCAAGTGATCAACCGTACCTTCAAAATCCGAAAATATTGATGTTAGGGATGTGAGAGATTTTGATCCAGTCCGCTCCTGTCTCCTTCTTGTAGCGTTCTCTTAGAATAGGGCAGTAATGGATCTCCAATTTCTTCAATTTTGGGGATTGAAGTATGTGATCTGGCAGTGACTTTAATTTCCAGCAAAACGAAATTTCCAAGGAATGAAGAGATGGCATGAAGGTTGTAATATCTTCATCTCCCTTCTTTGAAATATCCCACTCTTCCAAGTTGACGCAGTTAATAAGCTTTAAAAACCTCAACTTGGTTAATGATACCATCCAATTCAAACATAGAGTTTTGCCTTCGTAATACCATATCTCCAATCTCTCTAAATTGGGAGGGGGTTGTAAGGCTTCAAAAACGGCTTCATCCATCCCATTATTCCTATTCTCTCTGTCTTCATAAGAATCCCTTGTGAAATATAAACGTAAAGAAACGAGGCTTGTCTTATTCATAAGCTTTGCTTTATTAACCTCGCCCGCATCTCCCGCATCTCCCACATCTCCTAGCCTTCTAATATCAAGAGAACCCCGAAGATTGTTTAAGTTTTTTAAATATTCAATACCACTAGCTTTGTTACCCTCATTATGATCACCAACACTGCTTACAACGAATTCACTTAATGTACGAAGAGATGTTAATCTCTTCATTCCATTTGGCACGTAGCTTAATGAATTAGTGTCATTATTTATTAAATGCCTCAAGTTTATTAATTTCCCCATCCCTTGAGGTAATTCTTTAAGTTTATCACATCCACTGATATCTAAAGTTTGCGAGTTGTAAAACTCGCATAATGTTTCGGGTAGTTTTTCTATATTTATCCCACCCAAATCAAGATATCTCAAACATTTCATTTTATTTATGTCTATTGGAATCTCATAAATGAAATTCGAAAATGTAGATAATGATAATGTCCTTAAACATGTCAATTCACCGAACAATATTGGCAGAACATCATTGGGCAGTGAATACTCAAGACCTTGATCACTATCTATAAACAAACTGCGCATCCTTTTGGCACTTGAAATGGAGACAGGAAATGAAGCACCTGTGTTGAGCTTTAACATTAAATGACGAATTTTCTCATGAGAAGAGCTTGTGAATGACTCATCAACAACATTTACTTCTACCATAAAACATTCATCCTTTCTTAAATATTGAGCAAAGTCATGTACTATATCATGCATCTTACACCTTATAATATTTCCTTCATCATCTTTCTCAAATTCTTGGAAGAAAGAACGTGATGCTAAGATGGAAAAATAATTTTCACCAATTATCTCCATCTCTTTATTTTCTTTTAACACAAGATAATCTTGAGCCATCCACAATTTAATCAGTTCATCTTTGTCAAATTCATAATTGTTATGACCATAACAATATTGGGCCTCAATTATTTCTAATACAGTAAGCCCATTACTGAAGCCCATTATCTGGACCCATTGTCTGGGTCCCACAATGACCCATCCTGACTCAATTATTTCTAATACAGTAAGCCCATTACTGAAGCCCATTATCTGGGTTCATTATCTGGGTCCCACAATAACCCATCTTGACTCCTATAAAAACCCTCCAAATTATTGCTCAAGATATGCACACTTTTCTGAACTCATTCTCTCTCTAAATTTCCTTTGCTTTTGAGAGCTTCTCTCTCTAGGAAATTCTCCCAGAAAATTTCGGAGTGCCGGACACTGACTTGAGCGTCGTAGGGTTCTCGCCGGCACCCCTGACTGTTTTTTTGTGCTCGCAGGACTGGACCCGACGTACAACCCGAGCTCCGACCCGCTCCCCGGCTGTCTGGAAATCATGCATCAACAGTTGGCGCCGTCTGTGGGAACGACAATTCAAGCCTCTTTAGTTGTTGCTCCCATCCAAACGTACTCAAACACACCATGAGTCACGTATCCCAACACTCAACCTCCCTAGAGGTTGACGAAGAAATTGAGGTCGAAGCGCCTCCCCGACGCCGAAGGGTAGTTGACACAGGGAGAGCTTTAGTGATATCCTCTGGGGTGGGGCCTAACCTCAGGCAACCCCGACTTCCACTTAGAAGACTGAGGAAGGGCAAGACGAATCGGTTAACTACCATGGAACATACCATGCGAAATTTCAGCGAACAAATGAATCGTATGGTTACTATGTTCAACCAAGCATTTGGACAAAGTGCTCAACAGGCTGCAAACACTGCTGGGAATAACCCAATTAGTGCCATAGTAGTACCTAATGTCCAGACGGATGTTGGTAGGCGTTCTGATTTAGTCGCCCAGACTACTTGATTGCCTCGCCATCAGGTCATTCAACCAAATCTTCCCCATCTTATTGTTCAAGGAGGGGATGGTCGCCCAAAGATTCCCTCTCCCTCGCACATCATATCTGAACAACAATTAGCAGTAGTAGACCTTCGACACTCTTTGAACAAGAAGCGCCATACAAACGTTGAGCAGGGACCAAGGGGAAGTAATATTGATCAGCCAGCTTATTCTTATCATGGTCCTTACGCTCCGGGGGGTAATTATCAGTCAAAGAGAAATCGCCCCAGCTCACCACCTAGAGTTAAGAATCATCGCCCAGATGTTGTCCCAATGGATGTCTCAGAGGAGGAGACATCGGATAATCATTATGCGGAGTTCAAGCGAGAAATGGATGAAAAAATCCATAAACTGGAGAAGTTGATTAAGCGTTCAGGAGGAGAAGAAGATGGTCGTCCACAATGGGAATCACCCTTTGCTGAAGATATCCTTAGGGAAAGATACCCATACGGATTTCGGATGCCGCAACTTGAGTTGTACCAAGGGATGACGGACCCCCGAGAGCATTTAGACTCTTTTATTTCTCATATAGAGATACAAGGGGCCTCAGGGGGAATCATGTGTAGAACTTTTTCTCTTACCCTTGGAGGATCTGCTAAGCAATGGTATAGAAGGCTACCAGTTGCATCCATCTCCAGCTTTGATGAACTTGCTCGTAGCTTCCTCACACATTTTAGCAATATGAAGACAAGGAGCCGACCCGCACAGAGCCTTCTTTCAATCAAGTAGGGTCGTAATGAATCCCTCCGTGCATTTGTGGACAGATATCAGCGGGAGGTTGCCCGAGTGGATCTATTTCATGATGGTTACGCTATGTAAGGCTTGGTTCAAGGAATCAGAGGGGAGCTCCCTCTATCATGGGAATTCTCCGTTAACCTCCCACGCACGTACCAAGAAGCATTAGCAAGGATCTCTAGCCATGCTGATGCAGAGGAAATTTTTCAAGCAAATTACCCTGGGCAGACTCCGGTGATGCCTAATTCCTCACGTGCAGATAGACGACCATATGATAATCATAGAAGAGAACCCCATGATAGAAATCTAAGGTCAATTCCGGATCGACGCTCCACGCGAGATACATTCAGAAATGATCGCTTCTTGTTGCAAGAGTCGTCCTCCCAACCCCGCCAAGAGCATCATGATCGACCTCAGGAGGAACACCATACTTTCACGTTACTCAATATGCCACAGCAGGATATCTTGAAGAAAATCAGAGATAAATGTCTACTGAAAGAACCTACCCCCTTACGGTCGAATCCAAAAACAAGAGACAAGAGAAAGTTTTGTCATTTCCACCAGGCTCATGGTCATAATACTGCAGACTATTTCGAACTGAGGAGACAGATCGAGGGTCTTATCAAGGATGGCCAGCTACAAGAATATATTTATCAGCCCCCTGAATCATCTAACAAGAATGATAAAGGGAAGGAACCATTATAAGAAGTAGCCACAATTTTTGGGGGAGTAGTGGCTGGTTCGAGTTCCCAAGCCCGAAGGCACCTAGCTAGGCAAGCAAGATATGACCTCCCTCGCGACGAAGTCAACGTGACAGCCTCCTCCACCAATGTTGGGGATTGTGATGTTATCTCCTTTTCATCGCAAGATGCGCAGGGTATCCATCATCCACATTGTGATGCCTTGGTCTTCACAGTAATAGTGGCCAATAAAAGGCTACGAAGAGTATTGATTGACAACGGGAGCTCAGCTGACATAATGTCATTGGATGCATTTGATCGGTTGGGTCTTAACTGTAAAGATATGAGAGGCATCCAAACTTCCCTGATAGGGTTCGCTGGAGGAAAAGTTATTCCTGAAGGAGTAATTTCGCTACCAGTGACCTTGGGAGAAGGTTCCCTGCAAACAACCAAGATGGTGAACTTCCTTGTAGTAGATCACCCGGGTGTTTATAACGTCATTCTTGGACGGCCATCACTTTACGACTTCAAGGCCGTGATGGGTGTCTATTATCATGTCCTGAAATTTCTAACACCCGCAGGGATAGGAGAAGTAAGAGGTGAACAACGAACCTCTCGAGAATGCTACAACATGGCTTTTAAAGAGAAGGCACATAAGCTATGGATGATTCGTGGAGAACCATCCGAGGGGATGGAAAGTTTGGATCCACGAGACCAAGAGAAAGGGGAGGCTGTAGCTCCAATGGAAGGGATGGATGACGTCCTAGTTTGTTTGAATAATTTAGAGAAGACAGTAAAGGTGGGTAAGAATTTTCCTCTACCAATCAAGGATAGGTTGATTGGTTTTCTCCGAGAGTACAGCGACGTTTTTGCATGGTCTCACGAAGACATGCCCGGCATAGACCCAAATATAGTTGTCCATCGCCTTAATGTCAATCCTCAGGCTCAACCCGTTCGACAAAAGAGGAGGTACCAAGCCCCAGAGCGTTCAGAGGCGATTGCCTTAGAAGTAGGAAAACTCTTGACAAGTGGAATCATTCGAGAGGTAAACTACCCCGAATGGCTCTCTAATGTTGTATTGGTGAAAAAAGCCAATAGAAAATGGCGTGTCTGCATCGACTTCAAAGATTTGAACAAGCATTGTCCAAAAGATAGTTTTTCACTGCCCAGGATAGATCAATTAGTCGATGCCACAGCTGGCCACCAATTGCTGAGCTTCATGGATGCTTATTCTGGTTATAACCAAATTCCCATGTATTCAAAGGATGAAGAAAAAACAGCCTTCATCACTGATAGAGGGTTGTACTGTTATCGGATGATGCCTTTCGGATTGAAAAACGCTGGAGTGACTTATCAACGGTTGGTAAACTCCATGTTTGCTCCTCTCCTAGGAAAGACGATGGAAGTTTATGTGGATGGCATGCTCACCAAGAGCATGGATGCTAGATCCCACGTAGACGACCTCCGAACAAATTTTGACATCCTCCAGAATCATGATATGAAGCTGAATCCCACCAAATGTGCTTTTGGGGTATC
>SNVD02009666.1:0-40283 GCA_013180625.2 Boswellia sacra
CTCTTGGTGTGGTGTTATCAAGAGTTGGAAGAAAAGTCTTGGTGAGGTTGTTCATCAAGCAAGTTGTAAAGATTTCTACAACTTAGTGGGAAGCTTAGCTCGTGGAGCTAGGAGCCCGTGGACGTAGGCAAGGTTTGCCGAACCACGTAAATTGAGTGTGCACTCTCTCTATCCCTATGCTCTTTACATTTACTTGCACTTGTGATTGTTCTTTATTGCTATTCTATTTATTGCATTCTATTTTCATCTTCTTCACCTTTATTCTCAAAGAAAGGGTTAAATAATTTTGATCTTTCAAGAAAAGTTTTCTAATTCCGTATTGATAAATAGAAACCCAATTCACCCCCCTCCTGGGTTGCCATACCTGGGTCAACAAGTGGTATCAGAGCAAGGTTGCTCATTTTTTTTTTAAATCTTAACCGATTTTGAGCTATGGCAACTTTTAATTCAACTTCATATGTTGAGGGGCTTTCTATCTCTAGACCTCTATTTTTTAATGGAAGTGATTACTCTTATTGGAAAACTAGAATGAATATTTTCTTGAAATCTTTTGATTATGATTTGTGGTCTATTGTTTTGGAAGGACCTTTTGTTCCTACAAAAATTGAAAATGGGGAATGCATGCTTAAAGAACCTAAAGAGTTTAGTGAAGATGATAAAAAGAAATTGAGTTTGAATGCTAAAGCTATTAATGTGTTGTATTGTGCTCTAGATAGAAATGAGTTTAATAGAATATCTACTTGTTCTACGGCACAAGAAATATGGCACACACTTGAAGTAACTCATGAAGGACTAGTCAAGTTAAAGAATCCAAAATTAGTATGCTAGTTCATAGTTATGAGCTTTTTAAGATGAAATCGGATGAATCAATTTCTGAAATGTTTACTAGATTTACGGATATTATTAATAGTTTTGAAATCTCTTGGTAAATCTTATTCTAATGTTGAAATGGTGAGAAAGATTCTTAGGTGTCTACCAAAATCTTGGGAGCCAAAGGTGACAGCAATTCAAGAATCAAAGGACCTCACCAAACTACCATTAGAAGAACTTATGGGTTCTCTCATGACTCATGAAATCACCTTGAAGGAGAATGAAGAAGAAGATTACGAAGTGGCAAACATGTGCTTCATGCTTTAAGAGAAAATGAGATAAGTATTCTAAACCATGATCGTAAGCTTTCATATGATGAATTACTTGAAGCATTCCAAAATTTATATGTGCAAGTTGATAAACAAAATTCAAAAATCAATGCTTTCAAAAAGAAGTCAAAAATCATGTTATATCAATTAGAAGAGTTTGTGGAAATAAATGAAGCTTTAGAAAATGAAAATGAAATTTTAAAGCAAAAAGATTTTGAAAGTTTGGAAAATCAAATACATTTATTAAAAACTGAAAATGATATTTTAAAACAAAAAGATTTTGATAAATTGGACAAAGAAAATGCTATTTTGAAAAAGGAAAATAATGACTTAAGAAATATTGTTGATAGTTTTACAAAAAGCACAAAAAAATTGAATTCTATGTTACAAAACCAAAGGTGTGTTTTTGATAAAAGAGAGTTAGGATATAAAAGTCATAAAAATCAAAAGTATTTTAAAAACTATTTTGTTCATGCATTTTCTAGAAATAATCCTAATCATTCATGTAATTATTGTGGAAGAAAAGGACACAAAATGCATTCTTGTTACATTAAGAAAAATCCTAATTTGAAACAAATATGGATTCCAAAAAGGACCATAACTAACCCCCAAGGACCCAAGAACATTTGGGTACCAAAAAGTCGCTCTTTTAATGTTTATTGTAGAAACAAAGGAGTGGCAAACACAAGTGGTACTTTGATAGTGGATGCTCAAGGCATATGACCGGAGATGCCTCCAAGTTCTCAAGATTAATCATGAAGAAAGGAGGATATGTGACTTCGGTGATAATGCCAAAGGAAGGGTAATCGAACATGGTGATATTGGTAACCCTTCTTCACTTATTATTGAAAATATTTTGCTTGTTAATGGTTTGAAACATGATTTGATTAGCATTAATTAATTGTGTGATAAGGGATATTTTGTTACTTTTGAGCATAATAGAGGTGTGATTAAGGATGTTAGTAATAATAAGACATTATTTGTTGGTAATAGATGTGGTAATATTTATATAATTGATATTGATGTCAATGATCATGTAGAAAAGTGTTTCATTGTTAATTATGATGCTTGGTTATGGCATGGAAGGCTAGGTCATGCTAGCATGGACACAATTTCAAAAATTTTTTAAAAATGATTTAGTTGATGGTCTTCCAAAAATAAAATTTGAAAATGATAAGATTTGTGATGCTTGTCAATTTGGAAAACAAGTGAGAACTTCTTTTAAACAAAAAAAATTTATTTCAACAAATAAACCTCTACAATTACTTCATTTGGATTTATTTGGACCATCAAGAACTCCAAGCCTTGGTAGAAAGTATTATGTTTTTGTTATTATAGATGATTATTCAAGATTCACTTGGGTGTTATTCTTGAAAACTAAAAATGAGGCCATACAAGCTTTTTCAAAATTTGCAAAAAGAGTCCAAAATCAAAAAGGGTATTCTATTGTGTCCATTAGGAGTGATCATGGTGGTGAAGTAGATAATGTTGCATTTGAAAATCTTTGTGATGAAAATGGTTTTGAGCATAATTTTTCCTCACCTAGAACTCCACAGCAAAATGGTGTTGTTGAGAGGAAAAATAGGACTATCCAAAAAATGGCTAGGACCATGTTACTTGAAAATAATTTGCAAAAATATTTTTGGGCCAAAGCTGTTAATACCGCATGCTTTATAATCAATAGAGTCCATATTAGAGTTTTAATAAAGAAAACTCCTTATGAACTTTGGAAAGGAAGAAAACCAACATTGGATTTTTTAAAGTTTTTGGATGTAAATGTTTTATTTTAAACACCAAGGATAACCTTGGAAAATTTGATGCAAAAGCCGATATTGGAATTTTCGTTGGCTACTCTAACCATAATAAAGCATATAGAGTTTTTAACAAAAAGACTCTTACTATTGAAGAATCTATACATGTTGAATTTGATGAAACTAATGTTATTTCTTCAAAGAATTTAGATGATGATATTGTTGAGGTAGAAGGCAAATCAAGGAATCAAGGCTTGATGAAAAGAGCCAAGATAAATTACAACTTCAACAAGAAAAGCTTGAGGAAGTAAATGATTCTTCCCAAGAATTACCAAAGGAATTGAGGTATGCAAAAGACTCACCAAAGTTCATTATTGAACCATCACAAGGTATGAAAAATAGATCTTCTTTTAAGAACTTTTGTAATCATTTTGCTTTTGTCTCTCAATTTGAACCAAAATCTTTTAAAGAAGCTGAAAATGACGAAAGTTGGATTTTGGCTATGCAAGAAGAATTGAATCAATTTGAGAGAAATCAAGTTTGGGAATTAGTCCCTCGACCCAAAAATCATTCTATTATAGGCACTAAATGGATTTTTAGAAATAAAGTAGATGAAAATGGCACCATTATTAGAAACAAAGCTAGACTTGTTGCTCAAGGATACAATCAAGAAGAAGGTATTGATTATGAGAAAACTTTTGCACCGGTTACTAGATTAGAATCAATTAGAATGTTGTGTGCATTTGCATGTTATAAAAATTTTACATTATATCAAATAGATGTCAAAAGTGCATTTTTAAATGGTTACATTATGGAGGAAGTATATGTAGAGCAACCTCTTTGTTTTAAAAATCATGATTTTCCAAACCATGTTTTCAAACTCAAAAAGGCACTTTATGGCTTGAAACAAGTACCTAGAGTATTGTATGATAGATTGAGCAAATTTCTCATTGATAATGGTTTCGAAATAAAAAAATTGATACTACTCTTTTTGTTAAAACAAAAAATGATGATTTATTAATTGTTCAAATCTATGTTGATGATATTATATTTGGTGCTACTAATGTCTCTATGTGTGAGGAATTTTCCAAGTGCATACAACAAGAATTTGAAATGATCTTAATGGGAGAATTAAATTTCTTCCTTGGACTTCAAATCAAGCAATCAATAGATGTGATCTTCATTAATCAAGCTAAATACATAAGAGATCTTCTCAAGAAGTTTGGCATAGATAATTCAAGGACATATAACACACCTATGGGTACATTAACCAAGCTTGACAAAGATGAGAAAGGAAAAGATGTTGAGGTAACAAAATATCGAGGTATGATTGGCTCTCTTTTGTATTTAACTGCTAGTATACCTGATATTATGTTTAGTGTGTGTATGTGTGCTAGATTTCAATCTTGTCCCAAGGAATCTCACCTTAAAGCTGTCAAAAGGATATTTAGATATCTTCTTGGAACCATAAATCTAGGTCTTTGGTATCCTAAGTGTGATAATTTTGATCTAATTAGTTATTCCGATTCGGACTTTACTGGTAGTCTTCTTGATAGAAAAAGCACTAGTGGCTCTTGCCATTTTCTAGGACATGCACTAGTCTCATGGTTTAGTAGAAAACAAAATTCTGTTGCCTTATCAACCGCGGAAGCCGAGTATATTGCAGTAGGAAGTTGTTGTGCACAATCTCTTTGGATGAAACAAATTTTAAAAGAGTATGGTGTGGTATTTGATCATATTCCCATCAAATGTGACAATACAAGTGCCATCAACATTTCAAAAAATCCCATACAACACTCTAGGACTAAGCATATAGAGATTAGACATCATTTTATTAGAGATCATGTGCAAAAAGGTAATATTTCTTTAGAATTTGTTCCCACCGATAAACAATTAGCCGATATATTTACTAAACCCCTTAGTCAAGATAGATTTTGCATAATTAGAAGAGAATTAGGCATGTTGGATATGTCTTAATTTTGCTTTAATATGATAATCTTTGAATGGTATCATATGTTAAGGGGGAGAATATATTTAGGGGGAGTAGTTAATTTGATTACATTTTTTTGATGATAACAAAAGGGGGAGAAATAGTTGGATTGCTTATATTCATAACAAGTGCCATTTTTTGTTTATTCTTGATTTTATTTTCATTCTTGATTTTAGATATTATTTGAAAGCAATCAATGGTTTGTCATCATCAAAAAGGGGAGATTGTTAGCCCTAAGGCTACATGATAATTTTGATGATAACAATACACATTGATTCATTGTGATTTACTAACATTTTATTTATGTGCGATTCATTGTGATTTACTAACACGTGCAAGAGTAATATCATTGAAATGAAGTGTTGAAGCTAAGGAGAAGACTACATGTTAAAGGCACCAAAGTTTAAGAACAAGGTTTGATTCAAGGAATGTGACACATGAGCAATGTTCAATCAATTGGTCATATAGTTCTCTACAGATGTCCAAATGACATGATTCTTGTGCCTTTAGAAAGATTACTCAATTTATAACATTTCATATGTTTTAAAGAAATTTAAATTTCAAGTGTATGGTTGTCCAAATCATCATGCAAGTTGAAAGACAAATAGAAGCAGCTGACATGAGCACTGAATACTCTTTTGGACATATCTTGAGCTAGAAAAAATCAAAATGACTTGATTCTTATGGCATTGGAAAGAGGACATAATGAGGCACATTTCATATGTTTTGAAGAAATTCAAATTTCAAATGAAAGGCCGATATAATTGACATGCAATTCGGTGGACTGACACAAAGAAGAAAAATCAACTCACATGAGCACCAAATGGTGTTTTGGCCATATCTTAAGATAGAGATATCCAAATTCTTTGATTCTTAATGTTTTGGAAAGCTTATTCAAATATGCAGATCTTTTATGTTTTGAAGAAATTCAAATTTCAAACGGAATGCTAACAGAATTATCATTTCAATTCGGTGGACTGACACAAGGAAGAAAAATCAAGTCACATGAGCACCGAATGGTGTTTTGGCCATATCTTGAGCTACGGATATCCAAATGACTTGATTCTTGATGCGTTGGAAACTTATTCAAATGTGCAAATCTTTTATGTTTTGCAGATTTTCAAATTTCAAACGGAACATTGACAAAAATGGCAGACAAAATTACGGTTTTTATGGTGGGCAGAAAATTTGGAGTTGGTGTCTTCACTTGATTAAGTTCATCCCATTTGCCTATAAAAGGAGCCCTTCTCCCATGCATTCAGCAAGAAAAGAGAAAAGAGCAAGAGAAGCATCTATCAAGCAAAAAACAAGAGAAATATCAAGTCTAGAGAGCTTTTATATTCTTTATCTACTCTTTGAAGAGAGTTGTACTTTTGTTGTAAAAATTATCTTTGTTCTTGTATTGTGGTGAGAGTGAGATATTCTTGTAAAGGATAATAGTTATCCTTAAGAGAACTCTTGTTGTGTGTTATCAAGAGTTGAAGGAAGTTTCCTTGGTGAGGTTGTTCATCAAGAAGAACTCTTGGTGTGGTGTTATCAAGAGTTGAAGGAAGTTGCCTTGGTGAGGTTGTTCATCAAGAAGAACTCTTGGTGTGGTGTTATCAAGAGTTGAGGAAAGTTGCCTTGGTGAGGTTGTTCATCAAGAAGAACTCTTGGTGTGGTGTTATCAAGGGTTGAAGGAAGTTGCCTTGGTGAGGTTGTTCATCAAGAAGAACTCTTGGTGTGGTGTTATCAAGAGTTGAAGGAAAAAGTCTTGGTGAGGTTGTTCATCAAGCAAGTTGTAAAGATTTCTACAACTTAGTGGAAAGCCTAGCTCGTGGAGCTAGGAGCCCGTGGACGTAGGCAAGGTTTGCCGAACCACGTAAATTGAGTTTGCACTCTCTCTATCCCTATCCTCTTTATATTTACTTGCACTTGTGATTGTTCTTTATTGCTATTCTTTTGATTGCATCTTTGATAAATTCTAATTTCATCTTCTTCATCTTTATTCTCAAAGAAAGAGTGAAATAATTTTAATCTTTAAAGAAAAGTTTTACAAATCCGTTTTGATAAATAAAAACCCAATTCACCCCCCCTCTTGGGTTGCCATACCTGGGTCAACAAATGGCCTAATGAGCGCTCTACACTTAAGAAAGTCATGGGAGTTTGTACGAACCTAAGACCAAATATGAACACTTCAAGATTACGGGAATAGCCTCTGAGACCATGATCTCGTGACTATAGGCTTCAAAATTTTGTCGGCTTTCAATTCAAGTAAGTTCCTGGGTATGTCTGAAAACTGCTCGAATAAGACGAGTGGGCGTCTTTCTTTACAAGACTAGAGTTGAGAACATAAGGAATTAGTTAAAGGCACCTTGGAAGGTAAAATGTCAAATTGTAGGGCACCCTAAGGAAGTTTACATTTTTCACAGGGCAAGGGAGGTATGTTTGCGCAAATTTCAGGCACCCCTTATAGTGTTTCACATTTTCTGCTTTTGAGGCACACTAGGGTTTTGTCCAACCATTAATGATGTTTATATAGTGCCCTTGTTTCCTTGTCGAAGTCTAATTATTAATCCATGCAGGATTAGGGCTTTAATCTTGCTAAAGCATTACAAGGCTTTTAAGGCTTATAAGGTCCAACCCTAATGCAGGCTGTGAGTATGGCTTCCATCTTGCTCCAAGCATTTGTGACCTTGGCACTGTTTTTCTCATAAGCTCCTTTTGAATACTTAGAGGGTCATACGGGTCAGGTCATAGAGACAAGACCCGAAGAAATGATGGAGTCGCCGCCTGGGTAATTAATTACGGGAAAAAATTGGATGACGGCAGTCGATCTCTAAGCTTCTTTGGACCTATCTGCCTATCATCCCTTCACAGACGAGTTTGGAAAGTTAGGTACGGGTTACACTTGTCCGGATGTGAGTCTGACCCTTACACTAGGTCTATTATGTTCTAAATTCTAGATCAGTAATGCTTCTCCTCTCTTGATCCTATATTTTATTATACATACAACCTTTTTTTTTCTTTTTTATTACATGCAGAGTGATAATAGCTTATGTAGATTCATAGAAAGAGATGGGAGAATTGATTACATTTTCATCAAACATAGGGGAAGGGATTGAGGATTACAACCATTCCACATAATAATTGTAATAAATTAAACATTACTAATAAACTGAAGGAGTTGTTATTTAACCTTTCATTAGCAAATAAAGGCATCAGGAATAACAAGTATGATAAAGCATGATTAAAGTGAGCATTGATCTAAACATGGCATTTCTACACTAATCATCATTAATCATTAATTAACTACATTAAACATGCTCAATTAACATCTAAACATCATATAATTAACCTCTAATTAACCACTAAACATGCTTAATTAACCTTTAATTACCAATTGATCATGATAACTAATGACTAATTAGCTACATAATTAATTACTAAACATGCTTTTAATTAAACTACTAATTAAATGCTGCTAATCCTAAACTAATCATGGCAATATACTTCTAATTAACTACTATTAATTCTAAACTAAGCATGTCAATTAACTACTAATTAACTACTACTAATCTTAAACTAAACATGGCATAATTATCTCCTAATAATATATAAATTAAACATGGCAAATATTAAACTAAAGAGGAGGCCCTCATAAAACTTACCAAATTTCTAATTTAATTAGAAGTCGAATCTTGACTAGCGTTGGTGTCCCAGAATAATCAAATGGACACTAGTAACATCGAGAGAACACCAAAAATATTTATACTGAAGGTGGAATTTTGAAAATATTCAAAATCTCTCCAAAATATTGATTTTTATGTATTTTTACACCCAAAATTGCTTACCTCGAATTGGGAGTCTTTTCCTTTATAGAAGCCTAAGTTGGCAAAAAAAAAAAAAGCTCTTTTTTCTATGTTGGACTGTTGCTACAAGCGCATGCCCCTAAGTTTCTAGATACTTCTAAGGTGTGAAACCTAGAGGTGCCCGCCTATAAGTTGTTAAGACTACTCACAAGCGACATTTTCGATGAAGACTTTCTCACTAAGTTATGTCTCTCTTAGTGGCTTGAATACCTCCTCCAGTAGAATTGGAGTTGAGTACTCTTACTCTGAAGGTCTTGGTACCTGTCCTTTGTCTAGGTCTCAAATAGGGGTTGGATGATTTCATCCTAGTGCTTATGCTTTTACAAGGGCTTAACTGAGTCTAGATGCTTTCATCCTAGTGCTTGTGCTTTCACAAGGGCTTGTTGAATCTGAATGCTTTCATCCTAGTGCCTGTGCTTTCATGAGGGCTTTATTGAATCCGGATGCTTTCATCCTCGTACCTGTGCTTTCAGGAGGGCTTGTTGAGTCGAATGCTTTCATCCCGATGCGGTGCTTTCATGAAGGCTTTGCTTAGTCTGGATGCTTTCATCAGAGTGCCTATGCTTTCACGAGAGCTTTGCTTAGTTAGACACTTTCAACTTGGTGCCTATGCTTTCACGAGGGCTTTATCGAGTCTAGATGCTTTCATTCGAGTGTGTGTGCTTTCACGAGGGCTTTGCTTAGTCAGATGCTTTCATGTCGATGCCAGTGCTTTCATAAGGGCTAAATTTAGCCTGGATGCTTTCATCCAAGTACCTGTGCTTTCATGATAAAGGTTTTACTACATCGAATGCTTTCATCCCGGTGCATGTGCTTTCATGAGGGCCTGGATGCTTTCATCCAAGTGCCTGTGCTTTCAGAAAGGCTTTGCTGAGTTGGATGCTTTCATCTGCGTATACGTCATGCAAATATTATTTCGAGGGTCTCAACTACTTCCCACTGGTACTGCATTAGTCCTAAACTTACTTGGCTTTCTATCCCATTCTTGGTGTTGACTCTCAGTGTCCCTGCAAGTCTAGAAAGGACTCTCATTGTTGTCTTTGGCTATCATCACTAGGCCTCTAAAACCATAAGTAAAATTCCAATGC
Organism: Boswellia sacra; assembly: GCA_013180625.2. Lineage (NCBI taxonomy): Eukaryota > Viridiplantae > Streptophyta > Magnoliopsida > Sapindales > Burseraceae > Boswellia > Boswellia sacra. Next base: position 9,820 of record SNVD02009666.1, read on the forward strand.
TTATTATCGGCCAGGGGTTTTCCTTCTCTTTCTACTTTGGGTGGGGGTAGGGGTTTGCACGGGCGAGCCATGGAGGCTGGGCCATGCCGGAAGAGTTTCTTTGGTAGTTGCCACCTGGGTAATCTAACTGCGGGACCAAGTGTTAGAGTGATGGTAGCTCGATCCCTTGCTTTTGGATTTGAACTACCTTCGCCCTTTAAAGAGGGGTTTGGGAAGCTTTGTACGGATCTTTGATCAGCTCAGATAGAGTTCGGCCTCTACTAAGGTCTATCTAGGTTATGGTTTTCGATTAGTAATTATTGTCTATTTAGACCCAAACATGTTTTATATGCACATGATAGATTTTTATCTTTCATTAGATGTGAGGTGATTCAACGATGAATAAAGGATAGGAAATTGAACATATATTCAATCTAACATGTGAAATGACGAGGTCATAATGGTATCTACTTCCCTAAAGCAATAAAGTAAGTCTGAAAGCAAGGGTAAATGAAGTTAAAAAAACTGAATTTAAAGCACTTCAAATGTTACTCCCACATCACCCAAACAAGCCACATACTACGAAGAGGATCAACCATTGGAGAATTGATCCTTCGCCAACCAACACGAATCTATCTGTCTTCAAGCTTCCTCGTGGCAATATCCATGTCTTGATACTTCAACGACGGACCTCACTTCCATATCCATCCCAATCGGATTTCCCACCAAAAAACGTGGGTCTATTCGCATCCAACATCACCTATTTACCCTTCTAAACCTCCAATCTTCAAGGTTAAAGTCTCGCCATCAATGCAAGCCCATTTACTGTTCTATGCTGCAGATCACTTCGCTCTCCCACCAAATCTCTTCAAAGCATCGTTAGTATCACAATAGTAACACTTAAGTATTAACATGAACATTTATCCTTAAAATAAGGAACGAACTGCAAGAAAACTAACTAAACTTGCAAACATTTTCCATTCTACTTCGCTAGTGTGCGTTTCTAAGTTAATGAGCTCCTCAAACCAAATAAATAAAAATAAAAACATGGAACCATAATAAAACATGTTAAAACAACCCACTTTTCATGCATATTCAACATTTTAGTGAAAACAAAAATGATCTTAACACATGCTTAAACTAACTATGTGCATCATTACCACCACATAAATTAAATTAAAACACTCACTAACAAACAAGCATAAAATAGACAGCCCATTATTCACTCATACTAACAATGCAAAATTGAATGAAGGCGCTAAGTGCTTAAGCATGTTAAGACTACTCACAAGAGTCATTTCCCATGCGCAAATCGAATTGAATAATCATGGAACAATAAACCAAAAGTGGACAGCCCTTTACTCATATGATGTCATGCGTGGAAACTTCTTAAAATAAAAGGAAACATATGCATAGCACCAAAGAAATGAAATGGCTTTAGACCTAACATGCATTCTAACCACAATGCATGAAAACCACCGAAAGCTTGCAAAATTTATAATAAAACATAAAAATTTGTAATAAATATAAAAGTGGCATAAAAAGTGTTCATAAACTCATATTTTGACTAGAAAGTAACAAAATGAGGCATATAGACCCATATTACTAAGACCTATACTCAAAAAGTACGTACAAGTGCATGTAAATCACATATATCAAGTAGAATGCATGGAAAAGCATAAAGACATCAAGGAAAAAAACATGAAAACATAAATAAAATATGCATATAATCATGAAAAGAGATGTGGCAATGTAATCATTACCCTTGGGCTCATCAAATCGTCAAAACAGAGCTAGAGTACACAAAACTTGAAGAAAAGAGGCTCAAAAGCTTAAACAAGTGTCAAAATGAGTAGGGAATAGTGTTTAGAGGTTTTGCGAATCGGAGAAATGTAATGCACTGACACATCCAAAAAAAGGATTATCTCCCAAGTATAGGAGTGTCGAAGTAATAAACCTGGCAAGATCTACGAGGAAGGGAATTTAGTGGTACAAATCAAGGATAAATAAATAAATACAGGATGATGTTAACAATAATAAATAAAGATGATAGATAGTATGATTGAGCATTCAAGTGTAAACAAAAATAAGAGGCGATAAAACTGACCATGTAAATAGGTGGTAAAACCTACCATAGCAAATGCAAGAACAATTTCATAAGCACTAAAAAAGAATAAATGAAATACACAGGTAAGAAGAATTAACACAATAATAATGAAAGGTAAGGTTATGGGATCGGCCCTTGATATATCAAATAAGGAAAAACAACCCAATTATAACTCAATTGGAATCCACACATCAAGGAGGTTCCAATTGGAAGGTATGGCATTTAGGCCCATTTTAGTTATATGAATTATATTTGTTTCGTTCCAATATCAATACCACTTCTTATAAATGAGTTTAAGCATCCAATGTGCCAATCACGATATGTGTACAACAAATCAAGGTTCCTAACTAGACTTGTGTTGGTAAGGGAGAACCATACGATGTCTAGAAAGGATCAAAGAATTTGATGTGCCAAGGATTGATACAATGGATCAAGACCTCCACTTTACGAGTGTTGTCAAGATTGATTAAGAAAATAAATACAAAACATGTAAAATAAACAACACAAGATTATGATTTTTAAGCACATATCAAAGGGTTAGAAAATCCTTATTCTCATATCATGGATTTCACTCTTTCACCTTAGCGAGAGAGAATTTAGTGAAACATTAGGCTAGAAACAAATTGCAAAAAGAAAAAGATTTATTAATAATATTAAGACAACAAAACACAAGAGAGAAAATACAATGTTAAGAGATCTTAGCCAAGAGCCAAGATGATTCTTTGGGATAAAACTTCATTTATTTATAGATACATTTGAGGACAAAATTATTAAATTACAAAGAGACAATTGTAAAATATCTTATTGATAATTTGGATCATCATGTGCACAAACTTTGACCATCAATTTTGGCATCGAAATATTCATAATTTTGATCACATATCCTCATGAAAGTTATTGATATTTCTCTCAGCTTTCTAGAACACTTTGATTCATGTGATTTGGATACTTATTTCAAGAGATACGGTCAAAATATGAAGGCATGGTCAGGCTAGGTCGAAACCATAAATGGGTTCTCTTCAAGCCCAATTTTGGTCCGTTAAACGTCGGAATTTCATGATTCTTGTGCAATACAATTTTATAGAACATTTAATTGCTTTCCACCAAATTAAGATTTTCACAATTCTGATCTATAATAGAAAGTTATGTCCATTCTATCGAACTTGCATCAAAAGCTAAAATTAAGATAAAACTAAAGGTGTAAAAACTACAAATATACTTAAGTTAAGGAATTTAATGACACTATTAGTGTAATATGATGAATTAAGTGCTTGTTAAACATGCACATTTAGGGCATCATCATTGCTAACATCCTTAGGTAAGGGTGTGAACGGGGCTTTGATCCCGCCAGAGCGTTTGCAACCATGACACTATATCAAAACCTCTTTCGAGACTTAAGGGAACACAAGCGAGGCACAGGCATGTCTGGAGAATGGAGTCGCCACCCAATTATTCAAATGGGAATGAATGGGGGCAATCCGATCCCTTGCTTCAGGACCTAAACTACCCTAATCCTTTTAGAGATGGTTTTGAGAAGTTAGGTACGAGTCATTCGACCTGCCCAGATCAAGATCCGACCTCCACTAGGAAATACCAAATAGTAACATCTCATGCCGTTACTTAGCCTACTTAATGTTTCTCATTTTATGCACACATTTCTATTTTATGTTTGTTAAACAATTTAAGTGATTATTCAATCAATGGCAATTGTAAAGATTCATAGAAAGAGGAAGGAGAATGGATTACATTTACTTTCAAACATAGGGGAATGGGAAGAGGATTACATCACTTTTATTCTTCAATAAAATAAATTCTAAAATGTACATTTAAATATAAAATACAAATGGCCTATTCGAGATCCAATAGATGATGAATTCCTCACCACCATACGTGAGTATATTGAAAGTCTATTAAACCTTTATTCATACATTAAGTCATTCATTCCTAGTGATGGTCCCTCACCATCAATGTGAGTTCGCCACCACTTCATGGCATCACAAAGTTACACTCCTATCATAATACAAATATTCATACATTATAAATCATACGAAGCTGTAGTATAATATCATGGCATTCTAGTCTAGAGTTGATAAATTATATCATGACAATTCTATCTCTTGCTATTCCAGCATTATTCATATAAATTTGTGGCAGTTTTAGCCTAATCATAGCTATCATGGCTTATTCTAGCCTAATTCAAGTAATAGAGATCAATCATAGCATTTAAGGGAAAAATAATAATTTTTACCTATTCTATGCTATTTGCTAGCATTCATCAAAGCAAACATAAGCCCATCTTAGCATGATTCTAAGCATTCGCAAAGAAAATTAAATTTCTAAACATGTTTCTAGATAAAGGAGGGATAACAGACTTACCTCAGCACGCTTATCAATCTGACAAAACAAATAAGGTTTAAAACAATTCATAATAACCCTAGCATGCTTCTAGGCATAAAAATAAATCCTAATCATGTTTATTCTAGGCTTAAACTAACCTAAACATGCTTAAATTATGAGCAAGAAAATAAAAAAGAATGATAAGAGGGAGGAGAGAATTTTGCTGTCAAGATGTACCTGTGAATAGGGCTTTCATCCCGCTGAACGCTTACGACCATGAACTGTGTCAAAGCCTCTTTCGAGATTTAAGAGAATACAAACGAGCCATAGGCACATCGGGGGAATGGAGTCGCCACCTAATTATTCAATTGGGAATGAATGAGGGCAGTCTGATTCCTCACTTTAGGACCTAAACTATCCTCATCCTTTTAGAGATGGGCTCGGGAAGTTAGATACGAGTATTTCGACCCGCTTGGATGTAAATACGGCCTCCACTTGGGAAATACCAAATAGGAATAACTCGTGTTGTTACTTAGGTTGCTTAGGTTGTTCATTTTATACACACTTTTCGTTTTTATCTTTTTTAGACCTGCGAAATGATTATTCAATTAATGATAATTATAAACATCCATAGAAAGAGGGAAGAGAATAAATTACATTTCCTTTCAAACACGGGGGAATGGGAAGAGGATTACATCATTTATTCTTTAACAATAAAATAATAAAATATTCCATACATTCATATATTTGAATATTCATTCTAAGTAATGGTCCTTCATCATCAATGTGAGACCACCATCACTTCATGACATCATGCCACATCCGAAAAAGGATTGTCTCCCAAGTATAGGAGTGTCGAAGTAATAAAACCCGGTGAGAACGGGGTCGATCCACGAGGAAGGGAATTTAAGCGTTACAAATTATAAGCTAAATAAATGTGATATGGATGATTCAAAGAGGTGACATGATAATATCAACAAGTATGTAAGATGGTAGGTGGTATTACCGACCATTCAAATATAAAACAAAAAGCAAGAGGAGGTAAAACCATCCATGGAAATAGGTGGTATAACCAACCATAGTAAATTAAAGAACAATTTCATAAGGTGGTAGAACCTACCATAGTAAATAAAATAAAAAGTTCATAAGCAATAGAATAATTAAAGTACAAGAGTAATTAACACAATAACAATGAAGGCTAAGGTTAGGGGATCCGCCCTTGATATTTCAAATAAGGATAATTAACCCATTTTAGTTATATGAATTATATTGTTTCATTACCAATATTTATACCACTTCTTGTAAATGGGTTCAAGCATCCAATGTGCCAATCACCATATGTCTACAACAAATCAAGGTTCCTAACTAGATTCGTGTCAGTAAGGAAGAACCATACATCATCTAGAAAGGATTCAAGTATTTAATGTGCCAAGGATTGTCGACAATGGATCAAGACCTCCACTTTACGAGTGGTGTCAAGATTGATTGAGAAATTAAATATAAATCATATTGAATAAACATTATAAGATTAAGGTTATTAAGCACATATTAAGGGTTAGAGAATCCTTATTCTCATATCAAGGGTTTCACCCTTTCACCTTAGCAAAAGAGAAATTAGAAGAACATTATAATAGAAAGAAAATAAAATGCAATAAAAAGAAAATTCATTAACAACATAAACACACAAAACACAATACAAGATCCTAGCCAAAGCCAAAATGTTCCAGCCAAGGCCAAGATGCCCTAATGGGTCACAAGGCACCTCTATTTATAGATACATCCAGGGGCAAACTTGTCAAATTACAAGGGCATAATTGTCAAATATTAGTTGTAAATATCTTTGACAATTGGGATCATTAGGCACCGACATTGACCATCAATTTTGACATCGAAATGTTGTGAATTTTAATCACATGTCTTCATGAAAGTTGTAGATATTTCTCTCAGCTTTCTAGAACATATTGATTTGCACAATTTGGATACGTATTTTGAGAGATACGGTCCAAATACTGAGGCCTGGTCAGACTGGGCCGAGACTGTAGATGGGTTCACTTCAAGCCCAATTTTGGTCCACTAAGAGCCCGAATTTGATTATGCTTGTGAAATGCAATCTTGTAGAAATTGAATCAGCTTTCCAAAACATTAAGAATTGCACCATTCTGATCTATAAATAGAGAGTTATGCCCATTTTACCGAACCTGTAACAAAACCAAAATTAAGAGAAATTAATTCCAAAGATGCAAAGACTACAAATATGCTTAAGTTGAGGAATTTAATGACACTATTAATGCACTATGATGAACTAAACTCTTATTAAACATGCATATTTAAGTGTTCATCACACCCCCCAACTAGCTTATTGCTAGTCCCTAGCAATTAAAGCGTTATTATTTAGAAGTGATTTATAGAATTTTACATCCAAGGTGGTCATTTATTGCACGTCTCCTTGATTTTATATTCCAAATAAACAAACTCTCAACTGATTTTTTTTTTTATATATGACTCACTGTACCCTTCAGTCAAGATATCCACAAACCTTCTTTTGTGCTCAGTTGACACATGACTATGGGGCTTATTAGAAATAAGCCATATCGGTTCTAGTATTTGTTAAGGCTAACAACCTTAGGTAGGGGATATTCATTCATTTTATACATTTTTTTCTTTTTTTTCTCTTTTTTTTTTTTTTGAAAGTATGCATCTTTAACCCATGTAGCGAGCCTTAGGCTAATGACTCCCAGACCAGTTGGCCTTAGGGCATTAGGTGTTAAGACACCCCTACGAGTTTAACGACTCGGGTTGCCAATGCTTTATTTTTGCTTAGAAAACTTTCTCCTTAATCCATGTAGCGAGCTTTGGGCCAATAGCTCCCAAACCAGGTGGTCTTAGGGTATTAGGTGTTGAGGCACCCCTCGGGCTTAATTGCTCGAATTAAGGAGGCTACAAGACCAAACTTATCCACCATTGCTTTCTCTTTTTTTTTTTTGCTTTCATTTTTCATTTTTTCATTTTTTTTAAACTTTCCCCTTCCTTTTGTTGTTATCCTAAACAAAACCAAAGAACTCAAATATTGCAATATTTCATTTCGCCACCCACAATCATACATCAAGGTATGTGTGTGTGTGAAGAAAGATTCATAGATACTCGCTTAATGAGCACATAAGCACACAATTTATTAAATGATAATGTTGTGAGAGTTCATAGATTTGAATGATTCAAAGTGAAATGAATAAGACCTCCTTGTTATAAAATTCAAAAATCAAGACTAAATAATCTCAAATAAGTCTTCAAAAATGCAAGAATAAAATGACAAATTGGTTAGAATGGGTTTCAAGAGTTTAAACTTGTCCTTCCTACTCTGCCATTACTGACCCAGAATGCGTCTCAAGAGGATTTGAACTCCTTACACCGCACTCTGAATCTAATTACTAACTCGCTTTTTTTTTTTTTTGCAAGAAAAAATAAAATTTCAATACACACTTATGTCTACTATCCTTCCCCCCCAACCAAATGAAACATTGTCCTCAATGTTTTAATGTAGAGAGATCAAGTATAGGAGACATTACCTGAAGCTTCTGTTATTCAAGAGAGATGACCTGAAAGACTCAAAAAAGAACATGCTAAAAGTAAAATAAAATAAAATAAGGGACAAGAAAAAATTACAAACGGAGATTCAAATCCAATTTGCACTTTTTGTTTTGCCCTCCTGCCCAATTAATTTGAGTACTAGCTGGGTCAGGTTCATACTCAACTTCTTGTAATTTGTCAAGTAGCTCACCAGCAGAAGTGGCAGAAATAAAGATCTTTCTCGCTGAATGAGGAATAAAATTCTGTTCCACAGCTGCATCAACAAAACTTATCAAAGGATCAAAGAAATTTTTGACATTCAACAAACCTATGGGTTTTTGATGGAGATTCAGCTGGGCCCAAGAGGCAATTTGAAAAATTTCTTCAAGAGTGCCAAAGCCACCTGGTAAAGCAATAAAGGCATCTGAAGTGATGAGCATATGTGCCATGCGTTCATGCATAGAGGAGACCTGTAACTCCTTCCCACCCGTTTTTCTAACAATGCTTTCTACAGCCAAAGCTTTAGGAATAACTCCTAACACTTGACTACCTCCTACATGTGCAGCTGTTGATACGCAACCCATTAACCCGAGGCTACCTCCCCCATAAACCACATGAATCTTTCTTTCAGGCAGTAGCCTACCAAGATAATTCGCTACTTCTATGAACTCTTCACTTTTACCTGGTCGAGATCCACAGAATACACATATCCTTTGGATTCGACGTTTTGAAGTTCCCTCCATGTCTATGTAACTCTCTAACTATGTGTGAAGAAGAGAACAAGACATGTGGTATTTAAGGAGTGCAAAAAGGTATGCTAATGATGATATCTATCTAGGTAGCTAGGTTGTTTGTTGAAAAAGTTGACAATAATGCATAAAAACTCAAAAAAAAATGATGAAATGAGAAACCATAAGTCAAACAAAAGATAAAAATTCAAAAATGACAGCTATAGGGCATTAAAATTCAAAAATGTTGGCACGCATGCATATGTACAGGTAGTTGTGACTGTGGCTCACATCTTCCTCTGGTTTTACGTCCAGACACGGCTTAAACACCTTCTATGAGTTGGGGATATGCTTCCCATCCAGTTTTCTTTTAAACTGGCAAACAGGGTCATTTTGAGTCAGATTCCCAAGACTATAGCGTTCCTGCTCATCTCGGAATTGTGTCCACAATTAAGAAATTTCACGTTGCACAAGTCCATAAGAATGCGTCTCAAGAGTCATTCGGATATCATCCAAAGACTCCCTACTCAGTCCATTCTTGATGAACTGTAATTTATCCTCTCGATTATTAGACAAATATCCCAAGGAGCGGCAACACTGGTTACAAGTCCATCTGCACTCTGGGACAAAACTTGTAAACCTTTTTCGCATCCTTGTTCGCTTGGTTTGGGCAATAAGAGCTTCATTCCAAACCTGGCACTATGGGAAACCAGATTATCTAAACATCACAAGAGAATCGAACCTTGGCTTCAATTAACCATCTTAAATCAGCAGGAATACCCTTATGCATCAACAACCTTAGTCTTTCTGCACGAGCTTTATAAATTTTAAGCAAATCATTTTGAGGAAGAGATGGAAAATATTTGTGCAATTTTGAGAGAATGGTATCCATGTGAAGAAAATGAGAGAGAAGAAAAGAAAATGGATGCAAGGTGAGCAACAGTTTTTAGGGAACTGAAAAACCGACTTTAAAAGCCACGGAGTACCGTATCCGCCACTTGACCGGGAAATAAAATAAAAACACACAACTAAAATAAATGCACACAAAATAAAATAAAAACAAACTAGAAATGATAGCAAAAATCAAGAATAAAAATAAAAATGAAAATAGGGCATAGATGGATAAAATTTGATCAATCATTATAAAGAAATGCAAAAAGAGGAATCTCTTCGAAAGTGATTTACCACGGTCAAAAATATGCCATTGAGGTGGTACCTTTCTTTTTCCTTTATTTATGAGAATGAAAGAGATTACCACTATCTGAGTTTGTTTGTCCTTAAAGCATGCATTATTGAGTGTGGATGTTTCTTCCTGCCTTTTTTCGAACCATGGCTCCCAACTCTTAATCTCCTTCACCTGTACAAAATCAAGCAATGAAAATTCTTTAGAAGCAATGGGCACTAGTTGCATACTTGGTTCAAGTGAACTAGTTAACTCGATTTCGAAAGGACTTGCAAAATTCTCATTTTGGATATAGTCTTCTACTTTAGCTTCCTCATTTTCATCATGCTTGAAAAATTCATCAATGCCAACATTTTGGTTAAGTTCATGATGATATGAGGGCATAAGTGAGGATTCGGTCTTTTCCTTATTAGATGTAGGTTTAATAACTTCTTCCTTACCCTTTGAGATTGATTCATCATCTTTCTCATAAAGGTTAGGAATATGTTCTTTATCAACCTTTCCTTCGTGAAGAGTACTTACCGAATCTTCGTCTAGATGTTGGCCCCTTGGATTACTCACATGTGGATTGATGGAGTTTGGCTCTAGTTGAGATGAAACTCACCTTTCTCATGGTATTAAGTGCAAATGCAAGTATTTCAAGAGCATCATTCAAGTTTGCCATAGTTTGAGCAACTTGACTATTAAAAGCCTCTTGATTTGCAATGAATGAATCCAATGTTTCTCTAAGATCTTTATAAGATGCATGATCATGAGATTTTTGAAAATTTTGATATGATTGAAAGGGAGGTTGGTAAGATTGTGCATGTTTATCATTCCTCCAATCAAAATTCAAGTGATTTTTCCATCCAAACTTTTGTGAGTAAGGATTAGGATTTGACCTTTGGAAAGTGTTTAAAACATTGGTTTGGTCATGGAGACTTTTCCTAAAGGTAGACACAATTGGGCAATCATCCGTAGGATGATCATTAGAATTACAAGTGTGACAAACAATTTCTTGCATAGACCACATTTCTAAATCCTCGACTTTTCTAGCTAGGGATGCAAATTTAGCATGATGATCATGATTCTCCCTAATGTTATAAATGTCTCTACTAGATGTTCTTGGTACCTCATAGGTGCCAACATTATTCCAATTTTGAGCATTTTTCGCTAGTAAGTCTAGGTAATCCATAGCTTCATCAGGGTCTTTATTTTCAAATTGTCCATTACACATTAATTCTACCATTTGCCTAGCTTGATGTGTAAGACCTTCATAGAAAATTAGAACTAGTTCCCATGTTTCCAAACCATGGTGAGGACAAGTATTGAGCAATGCTTTATACCTATCCCAACATTGGTAAAAGGTCTCTCCTTGTTTTTGAGTGAAATTGATGATTTGCACTTTGAGAGAATTTGTTCTATAGGGAGGAAAGAATTTTTTAAGAAATTGTTGTTGCATTTCATCCCATGAGCTAATAGATCCTGACCTAAGATTTTGTAGCCATGTTTAGCTTTATCTTTTAAAGAAAAAGGAAAAAGCTTTAATCTAAAGATGTTTATGCTACAATTTAGGTCATTATAGGTATTGCAAAACTCTTTAAATTCTCTCAAGTGCAAAAATGGGTTTTCAACATCTAGGCCATGAAAGTGGGGTAAGCATTGAATGAAATCCGATTCATGGTCGAAGTATAATGCATCATGAGGGAAGACTATGCATGATTGTGCACAAGTTCTCCTAAGATTTATAGAGTCCATTAATGTTCTTGGTTGGGCATGAGCATGATTTTTTTTTTTTTTAGACAAGATGAGTGGCTACTAACAATTCTACCAATTAATGCAAAGAGAAAGAAAAGATGAACACATGCAAGAAAAAATAAAAAATAGAAATGGGGAGAGAAGAGATGAACGTATGCAAGAAAAATAAAAATAGAAATGGGAAAAGAAAGTACTTACAATTTTGTACGCCAATTTTTAGCTTCCCCGGCAACGGCGCCAAAAACTTGCCACATCCGAAAAAGGATTGTCTCCCAAGTATAGGAGTGTCGAAGTAATAAAACCCGGTGAGAACGGGGTTGATCCACGAGGAAGGGAATTTAAGCGTTACAAATTATAAGCTAAATAAATGTGATATGGATGATTCAAAGAGGTGACATGATAATATCAACAAGTATGTAAGATGGTAGGTGGTATTACCGACCATTCAAATATAAAACAAAAGCAAGAGGAGGTAAAACCATCCATGGAAATAGGTGGTATAACCAACCATAGTAAATAAAATAAAAAGTTCATAAGCAATAGAATAATTAAAGTACAAGAGTAATTAACACAATAACAATGAAGGCTAAGGTTAGGGGATCCGCCCTTGATATTTCGAATAAGGATAATTAACCCATTTAGTTATATGAATTATATTTGTTTCATTACCATCATTTATACCACTTCTTGTAAATGGGTTCAAGCATCCAATGTGCCAATCACCATATGTCTACAACAAATCAAGGTTCCTAAATAGATTCGTGTCGGTAAGGAAGAACCATACATCATCTAGAAAGGATCCAAGCATTTGATGTGCCAAGGATTGTCGACAATGGATCAAGACCTCCACTTTACGAGTGGTGTCAAGATTGATTAAGAAATTAAATATAAATCATATTGAATAAACATTATAAGATTAAGATTATTAAGCACATATTAAGGGTTAGAGAATCCTTATTCTCATATCAAGGGTTTCACCCTTTCACCTTAGCAAAAGAGAAATTAGAAGAACATTATAATAGAAAGAAAATAAAATGCAAGAAAAAGGAAATTCATTAATAACATAAACACACAAAACACAATACAAGATCCTAGCCAAAGCCAAAATGTTCCAGCCAAGGCCAAGATGCCCTAATGGGTCACAAGGCACCTCTATTTATAGATACATCCAGGGGCAAACTTGTCAAATTACAAGGGCATAATTGTCAAATATTAGTTGTAAATATCTTTGACAATTGGGATCATTAGGCACCGACTTTGACCATCAATTTTGACATCGAAATGTTGTGAATTTTAATCACATGTCTTCATGAAAGTTGTAGATATTTCTCTCAGCTTTCTAGAACATATTGAGTTGCACAATTTGGATACGTATTTTGAGAGATACGGTCCAAATACTGAGGCCTGGTTAGACTGGGCTGAGACTGTAGATGGGTTCATTTCAAGCCCAATTTTGGTCCACTAAGAGCCCAAATTTGATTATGTTCGTGAAATGCAATCTTCTATAAAATTGAATCAGCTTTCCAAAACATTAAGAATTGCACCATTCTGATCTATAAATAGAGAGTTATGCCCATTTTACCGAACCTGTAACAAAACCAAAATTAAGAGAAAGTTAATTCCAAAGATGCAAAGACTGTAAATATGCTTAAGTTGAGGAATTTAATGACACTATTAATGCAATATGATGAACTAAGCTCTTATTAAACATGCATATTTAAGTGTTCATCACATCACACAATTACACTTCTTAATATACAAACATTCATAGATAAACAAATAAATTATAAATTAAATAAAACCATAATCTAATATCAAGATATTCTAACCTAGATTTTGATAAATTCTATCATGGCAATTCTACCTATAGCTATTCTAGCATTATTCATATCAATTCATGGTATTTCTAGCATAATCATAATTTTCATGGCATATTCTAGCTAAACATAGTATTCATGGCATATTCTAGCCTAATTCAAGCTATCATCATCAAACAAGTAATTTAAGGGCAAAACGATAATTCTTACCTATTTCATCGTATTCATCAAAGCAAATATAAGTCTTCCTAGCATGATTCTAATCATGTGCTCTTAAGCATGATTCTAGACATGTACTCCTAGGCATGTTTCTAAGCATTTGCGAAGAAAGTAAACTACTAAGCATGATTCTAATAAAGGAGGGGTTGCGGACTTACCTCGGCACGCTTATCCATCTCGTAAAATAAATAAGGGTTAGAACAATTCATAACAACCCTAGCATGCTCCTAAACATAAAATTAAACCCTAAACATGCTTCTTCTAAACAAGAAAAATAAAAGAGAAAATGGGAGGGAGGAGAGAATTCTGCTCTCAAGACGTACTTTTTCTAGGTTTAGAGCAATAGAATGCTTGAAATACTGGAAAAGACTTCTCGAAGTCTCCAGTGTGTCTTCAAGAGAGAGAAAATATGATTGTATTCAATAATTGGTGTATCCTATAAAGCGAGAAGAGGGGGGTTTATATAGGAGAGGGGTGAAGCTGAAAAAAGAAGAAACAAAGTAGAAAAGGAAGGTTTATAATGCAATTTTTCGAAAATAAGCCCTGAAGGGCCGGTAGCTATCTTCAAATAGTGGGGCAGTTGTCTGATTGCTGACCAGCTATCACCCAACAGTTGGGCGACTGTCAAATGGTTGGGGGCTATTTGACAACCCGCCGGCCATTATCCCTTTGGTCCCATCCTATTTTGCCACCTTCGATTGAGTCCCTTTAGACCTTTGCACCTTCGATTGCACATAACTTCTTGGATTCAACTTCGATTTACAATCTGTAAATTTCTATGAAAACTAGACATCCGTAGCTTCACAAAAACATATGGCTAATCACCAGATTCCTCTTGGATTAATTTTTATGATTTTTCAAATTCACATGTCAATTTTTAAGGCTCTTCACCAACTCTTTCTCACCCTTCTCTTCTTGAACCCTAAGGGTAATTTAGTCTTTTTGCTTAAAATTCATCTTCAATTTATCATCGAGTCTCAAAAATTCAGTGTCTATAGTACCCTTTCTGGGTTTAGAGTAATGGAATGCCTAAAAACTTTAAACTAGAAAAAACTCTTTAAATTGTCAAGTATGTCTTCAAGAGAAAGAAGAGAGAATTATTCAAAATTATATGCGTGGAAAAGTAAGCCAAGGGGGGGTTTATATAGGTGAGGGCTGGATTTGAAAAAGGAAGGTCTTAATCGAAAATTTTTGAAAATAAACCACAAACAGTTGAGAGGCTGTCAGACAGTTGACTGGTTGTCATTCAATAGGTGGGTGACTATTTGATGGTCAACCAACCCGACCGGTTGTTCTTAATTTGGCCCTTCCTATTTTGTTCTTTTGCAGTACGGTCCCGTCAAACCTTTTTCTGTTCGATCACACTTAACTTCTTAAATTCAACTCCGATTTGCAATACGTAAATTTCTACCAAAACTAGATATCCGTATCTTTTTAACTGCATATGACTCACCATCAAATTCTTCTTGGATTAATTTCTATGAATTTTTGAAGTCATGTTAGTTTTCTAGACCTTTCATCAATTCCTTGTCACGTTTCCTTTCTAGGCCTCCAAAGGCATCTTGATCATTTTCTTTGCTCGACATTCATATTCGTTCCTTCATCGAGCCTCAAAAATTTAGTGTCTACAACTTACCCCATACTTTAGAGAGGTTTATGAGACACAAAAGTCGACAATGTACTCTTGCTTAGTCTTCCTTTCTTCCCTCTCAACAACTTCGCCTTTGTTCTTATTCTATCAAACTTTCTCATCATCTCTCTCTCTTTCTCTTTCTAAGGGTTGATCTGCCCATCCTAGAACTAGTGCACCCATTCAAGGGCAGATGTGGCCATTCAAGGGCTAATACTGCCATCCAAGTGCTAATACTCCCATCTAAGTGCTGAGGTGCCCATTCAAGGGTGAACGTGTGCCCATTCAAGGGCTCAGAAAGCATATTTATGATGCTATGACAAAACACTCCTCAATGCACCTTTTTCTTAGGGTTTCTAACACTCTTCAATGCACTTACTTCCTAGAGTTTGGTAACACTCTTTAGTGCGCCTACTCTAAGGGCTTCAAACACTCTTAAGTACACTTGCTTCAAACACTTTTAACACTTTTTAATGCGCCTCTTCTTAGGGCTTGTGCCTATTCTAAGGGCTTAAAGCACTTTTAAGTGCATCTACTTCTTAGGGTTTTCAACACTCTTCGCTGCGCCTTTTCTTGGAGCTTGTGCCTATTCTAAGGGCTTAAAACACTCTTTAGTGCACCTATTTCTTAGGGTTTCCTTGTAATGCATGCCTATTGGGGAAAATTCTATCATGCTTCGCCACCTTTAGAACTTCTTATCCTTCATGCCTTCGGCTAATTGTTCTTCATTCTTTCTTTAATCTCTCTAGACTCTGCATTCGTTGGATTTCATGCCCTTCTTCTGAGTATTCTTCATTATTCTTTGATCTCTTTAGTTTTTGCATTCATTGGGTTTCATGCCCTTTTTTCTTGTTTCTATTCTTAATTTCTTCTAATCCATTGGGAAAAATTCTTCATTCATTATGCTTTAACATTCTTTGCTCTTGATATCTTCAGATTTTGCATTTATAGGACCCTTTACTAGGTAGTTCATATCAGGTTGTTTATTCTCGGATTCATTGGAGATCTCTTCATCATTCTTGCAAGTTCCCGCAAAATGTCAAACAATTATTTATGGTTAATTCAAATAAGTTATAGATTTTACCATATTCGATGTTGTCTTCCAATGAAGCTTCTTTCTACTCTTTATAGTAATTATTTCATGTGGGTCTGATTATCAAAAAATCTGTCCTACAATGTGGCTCAAATTTCTTTCTAAATTCTTTTTCTTCAAATCCCTTCTTCCTTCTTTGTGGCGGATTTCTTTTTTAAGCTGAACTTCAAATTTCCTTTTCAAGATCCCTTCTTCAAGGTGGAATTCGAATTCTTTCTTCAAGGTAGATGTCTTCTTCAAGGGGACATTCTTTCGTTAAAGTGGATGCCTTATGTAACGGAGATGTTTTTTTCAAGTGAACATCAAACTTGAACTTCCTTGTTCAAAATAGTAGTCCTCTTTGATTATCTTTAACTATGACAGTTCACATTTTTATCGCGATCCTTATCATAATATTGTTTATTTCACACATCTTGTACATGACACTACTTGAATTGCTTGATCATGCTGCTTCAGGTGATTGTTGAGTCTCATCGAGAATGAGTTGCCTTTGCACATCGTGCTGCTTAAAATGAGTGTCATCGAGACTATGCTACTTGATCCATATGGCATGCACATTGTGCTGAATTAAAAAGCTTAATCTAGACAATTTGCACGTCGTGCTAAACTGAGGAGCCTCAGCTCGTGTATTGTACTGTTTTAATTGGGTCTTATCGAGACTGACTTGAACATCATGCTGCTTTGGTTGGGTCTCATTGAGACTGAATTGTACATCGTGCCTCTTTCATTGGGGTCTCATCGAGACTGACTTGCATATTGTATCACTTTGATTATGTCTCATCGAGACTGACTTGCATATTGTATCACTTTGATTATGTCTCATCGAGACTGACTTGCACATCATGCTACTTCTATTAGGGTCTCATTGAGTATGACTTGCATATCGTCCTACTTCAATTGGGGTCTCATCAAGACTGACTTACACATCGTGCTACTTCCATTAGGGCCTTATCGAGACTGACTTGCACATTGTGTTGCTTCGGTTAGGTCTCATCGAGGCTGACTTGCATATCCTACTGCTTTGATTGGGTCTTATCAAGACTAAATTGCACAATGTGCCTCTTCAATTGGGGTCTTATCGAGATTGAAATGCACATCTTGCCTCTTCAATTAGGGTCTTATCAAGACTGACTTGCACATCGTACCGCTTTGATTATGTCTCATCCAGATTGACTTGTACATCGTGCTACTTCTATTAGGATCTTTTTAAGACATCATACCTCTTTGATTATGTCTCATCCAGACTGACTTGTACATCGTGCTACTTCTATTAGGATCTCTTTAAGACTAACTTACATATCGTGTTGCTTCAATTGGGGTCTCATCAAGACTGACTTGCAGATTATGCCGCTTTGATTTGGGTCTGATCGAGACTGACTTGCACATCGTGCTGCTTTGATTATGTCTTGTCAAGGCTCACTTGCATATCATGCTACTTCCATTAGGGTCTCATCGAGATTAACTTGCACATCGTGCTACTTCGATTGGGGTCTCATCGAGATTGAGGTGTTTGATCCAAGCCACTTGCACATCGTGCTACTGCTGTTGCTATTTCTCTAGGTGTTGAGCCCACTTCCTTTATGTTTACCCCCAGTATTTCATACTGCATTGTGATTATGCAAAACCCGGTCATTTTTGGACTATGCTTCATTCTGGATCATGCTTCCTATAAGAAAAGGATTCATGATTCATGTGTACATGCTCTATATTGATGTTAAATATGTATGCTTCTTGGGCTAGACAATCAATGGGGGTTTGGACTGACTGATTCTAGGCCAGCTTCTTCTTCTTGTGAGATGATACTGAGGATGGCTTAATAATGAGCAAAGAGAAACATTTGGTACTATACACCCAATGAATCTTCAAATGCTCAAAACAATCCTCTAGCAAATAGTAAATCAGCCTATTTCAAGCACCATCTTTTACGTTTCCCTCGGGATGATTGAGACAATTCTATTTGCCATGGCTTTCAAGATAGTAAGGGCAATTCTTTGCCCCCCCTCATTCTTTTATTTTCTTGAGATAAATGGGCAATTCTTTGCCCCATTGCTTCTCTTCACTTCTTAAGATGAATGGGCAATTCTCTGCCCTTTGTATGAAGAGTTTAATATTGTCTTAGAGAATTTCTTAATTTAACTTTAAGGACATTATTCCTCCTTTTTTGTAGACATCCATGTTGGACGAAATGGCTAACTTCTTTCATATATATTGCTTCTTCACTGTTGGTGGTAAAGTTGCCTTCCTTGATACCATTGATGGGAACCACTAGCATATTTTCTTCTTCTTAACATGCTTTCAACACATCCAATATCCTCCAATAATAAGTTGAATGCTAAATATGAGTTGTGCATCAATCTGATTCATATTTGAATTCTTCAAAGATTTTTCAAATTCGATAGCTCAAAAGTAATGCATTGACATTGTAATCATTCACAATTTTGATTCTAATGTCAGAATTGGTTCATTTAAGATTCTTCATGTGCGTGTGTATAGCCAATCATACTTCACTTGTTAAGACTCAGATAGCTTTATGCAAAGAGAAATTAGTGATCAATCTTTAAAGATAGAAGGACTACCATAAGCCTGCTTTTCATACCACTCTCCACTAATGTAAGTTGATCACAATATTAAGGATCATTAGGGCTTTATCAAGCTTGTAATGTTAGGCTTAGGTCAAGGCATGACAAGGAAATTATAAGGTTAACTCACTCATAGTTATAAAACCATTCTAGGTTTTAATTGAGAGCATCAACTCATATTCATCACCATGTTTGTTTCAGTTTTGAATGCTACACCTTTGAACTTTGAGTCTTCATCCACCACTTTTGCTTTTTTTTTTTTTTTTGATATTGAGTGGCTAAATCGCTAAACTTTACAAGCGATGGGATTAACACTTTTCTTTTCTTCTTTTTTGTTTTCTTTTCTCTTTTTTGTTTTTTTTCTTTCTCTTGTTCTTCTTTAAACTCAAAATTGCACAAAACTCGTCAAATTCCCTTCGTTCTCCTATAAGCATAGCTCTCAATGCTTTTTTTTTCTTTTCTAGACTGTTCATATTCTATGAGTGAATGGTACTGTGTGGAGAAAATTTTTCCAGTGTTAGGATAAATATTGTGGTTTGACAAAGAAAGGGCTTGATTTGGCCCTATGGGGCGCACTAAGGACAATGAAGAAGGCATATGTGGGCTTGAAAAGCTCAATCGATCCAAAAAAGGCCTAGATCATTTCCCTCGTATTGTGAAGCCTAGGATTTGTCTCGAGTGGTGATCAAACGAGTTCTAGAGTCCCATGAGATCTCAACACTAAGCTTTATTCACATAAAGTTTCTTTAAATGATATTAAGTCCCATATTCATAGCTATTGTGCTCAAATGATTAAAGAATCAAGAATGAAACTTATCTAGCAAAAAGAGTCAAGCATGCAAATAACATAATCTCATGTATTAGCAAAAATCAATTTCCAATGAGTATCATGACTTTATTGATGATCATCAAAAGAACACAAAACTCACAAACATAACATTCTTAAAACATCATTATTCTTTCTCTGAGTTAGGAATTCTTCCATTATCAATTGGGTCATGTATCTCATGTCGAAGGCGATGGCATTTGTTGGTGACATGGCCAGTTTGTTGGTGGAAATCACAATATTCATGATGCTTGTGGTTAGCTAGTCGTGGGTTTTGTGGAGGCTTTGGTGTCAACGGGAACAAAACAAATTGGGCATGGAGCTCCTCAAATACTTCAGATTCATAATTGACTGAACTTTCTTGGTTAATGCTCTTCTACATCCTCGTCATCGGACCCACTAGTTTGGTCATACTGCCCTTGATTTCTTATAAGGTAGTTGTTGTTTCTTTTCTGCCTAGCCTCCAAATCTTCTATTTGGATGCATGAATCATACAAGTCTTTGAATGTTTTAATTGGAAAGCCCACAAGTCTATCACTGATGAAGGCATGGCCTCCATTGATTACCATCCAAACCTGGTCCTTCTCTGCAGGCTTGGTGGTCATCTTAGCGGCCTTGGCCCTCCAACGGACTAGATATTTTGAGAAGGTATCATTGGGCTTCTGATTCGTTATCGACAAATCCCTCAAGGTTACCCCCAGTTGGGTATTGTAACGGTACTGTTCTACAAACTACTTGAAAAGCACCTCCCAATTTCCTCGAACTCTGTTGGGGAGGTCATGGTACCATACTACCGCATTATCTTTTAGGGATAACATGAAGTACTTCAATATATGCTCCTTCGACAAAGGAGTAGTGCCATGACAGTTGCATACTGTCTCAAATGCGTCTTTGGGTTACCCTTTCCATTAAACTTGGGCAAGTATGGCATGCAAAATTTTGGAGGCAAATCATTGTCCCCAATAAGCAAGATGTCGTCTAGGTCTTTGACCCCTTTCAGTCCTTTCTTCTTCAAGAGGGATTGGACCTTCTCCATGTCTTTGACCAACTGCTTGACTGATTTGGGCTCTTCTTGATTGATTGGGCTTTTTTCCCTGTCTTTGCCTTGGCTAGTCTCGCCGTCATCACCACAATTACACTTGAGTGGAGGTTGATTCATGCGATTGGGTGCATTCTATAAAGCTTCGATGACTTAGGCCATTTGTTGTTGGAGCGCGGTGATGTCAGCCCTCACGTGAGCCATTTCAGTATTGTTGTTGTTGGGTACAACCATTTCGTCAACTGGTTCTTCTTGCCTTGTCAAATAACCACCTTGTCTAACCTAAGCTATGATGGCTGCAAAACAAAGGCGTTAATGCCATGCATGCATGCACATTCAGGGGCACAGACACACTTTTAGCCTTCCAACCTTATCTCTCCCACACATGTGAGGTCAAGTCTCTTTTCCTAGGATTTTTGACCTCATTCCTAAGACATCATCATGGGATATAGGAATGTGAGATTCTCTCTCCTAATTCTAACATTCATTTTGATGTTGGATTCTTCATGATTATCATAACATGGTTTTCTAAACGTCATGATAACCTTAACTCATGAAACATGTTCCCACTTTATTCTTATAGGTGACTTGACATGTGGCATTCGTTCATGGTTCCATGAGGTTTGAGTTGATGTTGTTCTGATCATAGAGAATTTACATCCATAGACATTCAATTCAATATAGGTTTTGGATATTCATCCTATTAAAAATTTCTAGAGTCGTCTATATGGGCTTGAGTCTCAAGGGCCCAATGGTCTGGGCTCCTTCGAGCAAGAGATGTCCTTTTAGGCTAATATCTTTTTATACCAATTCAATGGTATTTGCTCAAAGGTAGTCACACCAACATGAGTCGTCTAGGGGTCGAATGGAGCCAAAGACTACTCATGCCAATGCCACATGGCTAGTTTAGGCAGTTCTGCTCATTAAGTCCAAAAGTGTAGTGATGTAAGGACTTATTATATCAACATGAGCTATTAAAATTTAGCATTCCTATCGGAATCAACTTATCTTATCCCCAATGGAGTCACCACTGTGAACGGGGCTTTTAACCCGGCAGAGCGTTTGCGACCACGACACTGTATCAAAGCCTCTTTTGAGACTTAGGGGAACACAAACGAGCCATGGGCATGTCTAAAGAATGGAATCGCCACCTAATTATTCAATTGGGAATGAATGGGGGCAATTTGATCCCTTGCTTCAAAACCTAAACTACTTTCATCCTTTCAGAGATGGGTTCGAGAAGCTAGGTTAGAGTCATTTGACCCACTCGAATTAAGATCCGACCTCCACTAAAAAATATCAAATTGTAACATCTCATGCCGTTACTTAGCCCACTTAATGTTACACATTTTATGCACATATTTCCATTTTATCTTTGATAGACATTGTAGGTGATTATTGATAGGTGTTTATTTATGTATTACTTTCATATCAATTCGTCTATGTTTCTTTGCTATATTCCTTGGTATTTTTATGTTTTTGTGTGGTTTTGGATGTTTGTAGGAGTTTTGAGCAACTTGCACAAAAATGGAGTAAAACCCTTCATTTTCACCTCTGCTAGTCAACCATCTTCTCGGATTTAATTGTATTGATATACAATGAATCCGATGACATGTTGTATACCGTTGGAAAGCTCTCGAAGTCTATTTCCTAGAGAAATTTACGGTTCATGAATTCATTAAGTGTACCAAAAGTTATAATCAAAACAGTGTGAGAAGTGTAGAAATATAATTTCACAAATCTCTGTAGCATGTATAATACGAGGACACTGTAGCAGGTTACTGTAGCAGAGTATATAAACATATTTTAAGGTTTTGTTTTGATAACTTGAAGAGGGGAGAACGTGGAGGAGGCTGCATATTTGGATTTCTCTCATCTCTTAGAGTTCTTGAAGGAGAAAGAAGGCTTGGAAAGAGGAAGAACTACAATCTTAAGAGATTTTCATCAAATTTGCTAAGTTTTCCCTTTCCCTTTCATTTTCTGGAATGTCTCCATATTGTATTGTATTTGTATTGTTTTTGAACATGTGTCACTGAATCTGAATTGGTTGAGGTTGATTTCAAAGCCCTTGATATGGTGTTTGTGAGTTGATTGTGCAAGAAATTATTATCCAATTCTCTAATTGAAGTTACTTGTATTTTCCCATGTTTAATGGTTATGATTACTTGCTGATTGTATTTGGGTGGCCAACTGAATATAATCTGGATATTGTCTATTGCTAGATTAGAAATCTTGATCCGTAATTGTCTCGAATTTCTAATCATTAGTAGCAAAATTGTGATCAGAGATTGCAATTGGAGAATATAACCTAAGTTAAATAATCCGAGCTTGTGTGTTTATTGCTTAGATCAACCTGTCTTTCTTTTCGTAATGCATCCATTGAATTAAATTTAGAGAGCTTGTTCTAGGTTGTTTAATGGATAGAGATTAAATAAAGAGCCTGTTTTATTTAACAACAAAGTAAGGAAAGATTGGGATAACAGAGCTTATTGTTATCTACGGTTGATAATTTCAATGGTGTAAATGGATGATAATTCTACAATTAATTCGCAAATCCATATCTTGTGGTGGAGAATGATCCCTTAACCAGATTTCTATCATTGATTAATTCCCATTTCAATTAGTTTGCATTGTGTTATTCATTAATTACCATCGTATTCAGTTTTTCATCTAGTTAATCAACCAACAAAACCCCCCCTATTTAGTTTATTGTTGCTGGAAAATAACAAATTCAATTAGAATCAATCCTCGTGGGAACGATATCTTACTCATCACTTTATTACTTGTGCGACTAGTATACTTGCTAGTTTCGAATGCATCAATTATTCAATCAATAGCAATTGTAAACATCCCTAGAAAGAGGGGAAAGAATGGATTACATTTCCTTTCAAACATGGGGGAAGGGGAAGAGGATTATATCGCTTTTATATTCTTCTAAAATGTACATTTATCAAATACAAATGGTATATTTGAGACCCAATAAATGATGAATTCCTCACCATCATACGTGAGTCTATTCATAGTCTATTGAATCTCTATTCATACATTAAGTCGTTCATTCCTAGTGATGGTCCCTTGCCATCAATGTGAGTCCACCATCACCTCATGGTATGACACAATTACACTTCTATCATAACACAAACATTCGTACATTATAAATCATAGAAAGTCATAATCTGATATCGTGGCATTCTAGCCTAGATTTGATAAATTCTATCATAGCAATTCTACTTATTGCTATTCTAGCATTATTCATATCAATTTATGGCATTTCTAGCCTAATCATAGCTATCACGGCTTATTCTAGCCTAAACATGGCATTCATGGTATATTCTAGCCTAGTTCAAGCAAATGAGATCAATCATAGCATCCAAGGGCAAAATGGTAATTCTTACCTATTTTATGCTATTTCCTAGCATTCATCAAACCAAACATAAGTCCTTCTTAGCATGATTCTAATTATGTGCTCCTAGGCATGATTCTAAGTATCCATAAAGAAAATTAAATTCCTAAACATGTTTTTAAATAAAGAAGGGATAACGGATTTACCTCGACACGTTTATCCGTCTTGCAAAACAAATGAGGGTTAGAACAATTCATAATAACCCTAGCATGCTTTTAAGCATAAAAATAAATCATAACCATATTCTAAGTTTAAACTAACCCAAACATGCTTAATTCTAAGTAAGAAAATAAAGAAGAATGATAAGAGGGAGGAGAGAATTTTGCTCTCAAAACGTACTTTTTTTCGGGTTTAGAGCAATAAAACACCTGAAAATTTTAAATTAGAATAGGCTCCTTGAATTCTCAAGTATGTCTTCAAGAGAAAGAAGAGAAAATTATTCAAACTTCGATGTGTGGAAAAGTGAGCCAAGGAGTAGTTTATATAGGTGAGGGCTGGATTTGAAAAAGGAAGCAAATTCTGAAAAAGGAAGGTTTTAATTGAAGATTTTTGAAAATAAATGATAAATAGCCGGACGACTATTATAAAACTGTCGAGTGACTGTCACACAATTGGTTTGCTATCATTCAACATTTGGGGAGCTGTTTAATGGTCGACCGGTCGTTGGTCAACAGTTGGGTGGCTATTTAACAGCTGGCCGATAGTTCTCTATTCGACCCTTCTTATTTCTCCTTTTACAGTGTGGTCCCTTCAAACCTTCTTCCGTTCGATTGCACCTCACTTCTCGAATTTAACTCCAATTTGCAATCTATAAATTTCTATGAAAACTAGACATCTGTAGCTTCGCAACGATATATGACTCACCATCAGATTCTTCCTGGATTAATTTTATGAATTTTTTAAGTCATAAGTTAGATTTTGAGACCTTTCATCAATTCCTTCTCACCTTTCCTTTCTTGGCTTCCAAGGGCACCTTGGTCTTTTTTTTTGCTCAACATTCATCTTCATTCCTTCATCGAGCCTAAAAAATTTAGTGTCTATAAGGGGCATTCATTATTTCCTTTTTTTTTTTTTGAAACAATGCATTCTTAACGCATGTAATGAGCCTTTGGCTAATGACTCTCAAACTAGTTGGCCTTAGGGCATTAGGTGTTTAGACACCTCTACGAGCTTAATGATTTAGGTTACTAATGCTTTATTTTTTCGTAGAAAAATTATGGATAATGCAATGTTAGATACCCTTAAGCTTTCTCCTTAATCCATGTAACAAGCTTTGGGCCAATGGCTCCCAAATCAGTTGGTCTTAGGAATTAGGTGTTGAGGCACCCCTCGGGCTTAATTGCTCAAATTAAGGAGGTTACGAAACCAAACTTATTCACAATTGCTTATTTATTTATTTCTTCTTTTTTTCTTTTCTTTTTTTTGCTTTCTTTTTTCTTCTTTTTTTTTTT
This sequence comes from Boswellia sacra, assembly GCA_013180625.2. Classification (NCBI taxonomy): domain Eukaryota; kingdom Viridiplantae; phylum Streptophyta; class Magnoliopsida; order Sapindales; family Burseraceae; genus Boswellia; species Boswellia sacra. The sequence continues at coordinate 35,512 of SNVD02009666.1, forward strand.
TTTGAATTTCCCTTTCTTTAGTTGTTATCCTAATCAAAATAAAAGAACTCAAACATTGAAACATTTCAATTTGCAACCCACAATCATTCATCAAGATATGTGTGTGTATGAAGAAAGTTCATAGATAATTGCTTAATGAGTATATGAGCAAACAGTTTATTAAATGATAAAGTTGTGAGAGTTCATAGATTTGAATAATTCAAAGAGAAGTGAATAAGCAACCTCATTATAAAATTCAAAAATCAAAACTAAATAATAACAAGTTTGCTAAAATGAGTCTCAAGAGTATAAAATCAAGACAAAATAACAAGTCAATCAAAATGCATTTTAAGAGTTCAAAATTGCACTCTTTACTTTGCCGTTCTTGATTTAATAGACCTAAAATGTCTCTCAAAAGAAAATGAACTGCTTCCATAACCACTATGAATCTAATTATCTATTTTTTTTTTAGAAATGCAAAAAGGAAATGTAAAACACACTTATGTGTACTATCCTTTCCCCCTAACCAGGTTGAAACATTGTCATTAATGTTTAAATGTAGAGAGATAAAGTTTAGGAGACAATACCTGAAGCTTTAGTTATTCAAAAGAAATAACCTAAAAGAGACTTAAGCAAATATAAAATAAAAGAAGAGGCAAGAAAAATTACAAACTAAATGTTAGATCCAATTTATGCTTATTGTTGTGTCCTATTGGCCAATTAATCTAAGTTGTTGTTCGGTCAGGTTTAGAATCAACTGCTTGTAATTTTTCAAGTAGTTCCTTAGTAGTAGCAGTAGAAACAAGGATCTACAGAGCCAGCTGTGGGATAAAGTTCTATTCTACAGCTTCATTAAAAAATGTAATAAAGGATCAAGGAAATTATTAATATTCAACAAACCTATGGGGTTTCTGATAGAGATTCAATTGGGCTCAAGAGGCAATTTAAAAATTTTCTTCAAAAGTACCAAAGCCACCGGTAAGGCAATAAAGGCTTCCGAATTGAGAAGCATATATGCCATGCGTTCATGCATAGATGAGACTCTTAACTCTTGCCCAATAGTTCTCACAGTGATGCTTTCTATAGCTAAAGCTCTAGGAATAATAGCTAAAATTAGACTACCTTCTAAAAGTACAGCTGTTGACACATAACCCACTAACCTGAGGCTACCTCCCTCATAAACCAAATGAATCTTTCTCTTTGCTAATAGTCTACCAAGGTAGTTTGTTGCTTCTACAAACTCTCCACCTTTTTAGGTCAAGATCCACAGAATACATGTATATTTTTTATTCGATGAGTTGAGTGACACATCCGAAAATAGGATTGTCTCCCAAGTATAGGAGTGTCGAAGTAATAAACCCGGTGAGTCCGAGGTCGATCCACGAGGAAGGGAATTTTAGCGTTACAAATTATAAGATAAGCAAATATGATATGAATAATTCAAAGAAATGACAAGATAATATCAATATGTAAGATAGTAGGCGGTATTACCGACCATTCAAATATAAAACAAAAAGCAAGAGGAGGTAAAACCATCCATGGAAATAGGTGGTATAACCAACCATAGTAAATTTAAGAATAATTTCATAAGGTGGTAGAACCTACCATAGTAAATAAAATAAAAAGTTCATAAACAATAGAATAATTAAAATACAAGAGGAACTAACACAATAATAATGAAAGCTAAGGTTAAGGGATCCGCCCTTGATATTTCGAATAAGGATAATTAGCCCATTTTAGTTATATGAATTATAATTGTTTCATTACCAATATTTATACCACTTCTTGTAAATGGGTTCAAGCATCCAATGTGCCAATCATCATATGTCTACAACAAATCAGGTTCCTAACTAGATTCCTGTCGGTAAGGAAGAACCATACATCATCTAGAAAGGATCCAAGCATTTGATGTACCAAGGATTGTCGACAATGGATCAAGACCTCCACTTTACGAGTGGTGTCAAGATTGATTAAGAAATTAAATATAAATCCTATTGAATAAACATTATAAGATTAAGATTATTAAGCACATATTAAGGGTTAGAGAATCCTTATTCTCATATCAAGGGTTTTCACCCTTTCACCTTAGCAAAAGAGAAATTAGAAGAACATTATAATAAAAAGAAAATAAAATGCAAGAAAAAGGAAATTCATTAATAACATAAACACACAAAACACAATACAAGATCCTAGCCAAAGCCAAAAATGTTCCAGCCAAGGCCAAGATGCCCTAATGGGTCACAAGGCACCTCTATTTATAGATACATCCAGGGGCAAACTTGTCAAATTATAAGGGCATAATTGTCAAATATTATTTGTAAATATCTTTGACAATTGGGATCATTAGGCACCGACTTTGACCATCAATTTTGACATTGAAATGTTGAGAATTTTAATCACATGTCTTTCATGAAAGTTGTAGATATTTCTCTCAGCTTTCTAGAACATATTGATTTGCACAATTTGGATACGTATTTTGAGAGATACGGTCCAAATACTGAGGCCTGGTCAGACTGGGCCGAGACTGTAGATGGTTCACTTCAAGCCCAATTTTGGTCCACTAAGAGCCCGAATTTGATGATTCTTGTGAAATAAAATCTTGTAGACAATTAAATCAGCTTTCCAAAACATTAAGAATTGTACCATTCGGATCTATAAATAGAGAGTTATGCCCATTTTACCGAACCTGTAACAAAACCAAAATTAAGAGAAATTAATTCCAAAGATGCAAATGCTACAAGTATGCTTAAGTTGAGGAATTTAATGACACTATTAATGCAATATGATGAACTAAACTCTTATTAAACATGCATATTTAAGTGTTCATCACACCCCCCCAACTAGCTTATTGCTAGTCCCTAGCAATTAAAGCGTTATTATTTAGAAGTGATTTATAGAATTTTACATCCAAGGTGGTCATTATTGCACTCTCTTTGATTTTATCCAAATAAACAAACTCTCAACTGATTTTTTTTTTTATATGACTCATGTACCCTTCAGTCAAGATATCCACAAACCTTCTTTTGTGCTCAATTGACACATGACTATGGGGCTTATTAGAAATACGCCATATCGGTTCTAGTATTTGTTAAGGCTAACAACCTTAGGTGGGGGATATTCATTCATTTTATACATTTTTTTCCCTTTTTTTTTTCTCTTTTTTTTTTGAAAGAATGCATCTTTAACCCATGTAGCGAGCCTTAGGCTAATGACTCCCAGACCAGTTGGCCTTAGGGCATTAGGTGTTAAGACACCCATACGAGCTTAACGACTCGGGTTGCCGATACTTTATTTTTGCTTAGAAACTTGTGGATAGTGCAATGTTCAATCCCATTAAGCTTTCTCCTTAATCCATGTATCGAGCTTTGGGCCAATAGCTCCCAAACCAGTTGGTCTTAGGGTATTAGGTGTTGAGGCACCCCTCGGGCTTAATTGCTCGAATTAAGGAGGCTACAAGACCAAACTTATCCCCCATTACTTTCTCTCTTTTTTTTTTTCATTTTTCATTTTTTTTCATTTTTTTTAACTTTCCCCTTCCTTTTGTTGTTTTCCTAAACAAAACAAAAGAACTCAATTATTGCAATATTTCATTTCGCCACCCACAATCATACATCAAGGTATGTGTGTGTGTGAAGAAAGATTCATAGATACTCGCTTAATGAGCACATAAGCACACAATTTATTAAATGATCAGGTTGTGAGAGTTCATAGATTTGAATGATTCAAAGTGAAATGAATAAGACCTCCTTGTTATAAAATTCAAAAATCAAGACTAAATAATATCAAATAATTCTTAAAAAATGCAAGAATAAAATGACAAATTGGTTAGAATGGGTTTCAAGAGTTCAAACTGGTCCTCCCTACTCTGCCATTCCTGACCCAGAATGCGTCTCAAGAGTATTTGAACTCCTTACACCGCACTCTGAATCTAATTACAAACTCGCTTTCTTTTTTTTTTTTTTTTTTTGCAAGAAAAAGTAAAATTTCAAGACACACTTATGTCTACTATCCTTCCCCCCCACCCAAATGAAACATTGTCCTCAATGTTTAAATGTAGAGAGATAAAGTATAGGAGACATTACCTGAAGCTTCTGTTATTCAAGAGAGATGACCTGAAAGACTCATAAAATAACATGCTAAAAATAAAATAAAAGAAAAAAAATAACAAACGGAGATTCAGATCCAATTTGCACTTTTTGTTTTGCCCTCCTGCCCAATTAATTTGAGTACTAGCTGGGTCAGGTTCATACTCAACTTCTTGTAATTTGTCAAGTAGCTCACTAGCAAAAGTGGCAGAAATAAGGATCTTTCTCGCTGAATGAGGGATAAAATTATGTTCCACAGCTGCATCAACAAAACTTATCAAAGGATCAAAGAAATTTTTGACATTCAACAAACCTATGGGTTTTTGATGGAGATTCAGTTGGGCCCAAGGGCAATTTGAAAAATTTCTTCAAGAGTGCCAAAGCCACCTGGTAAAGCAATAAAGGCATCTGAATTGATGAGCATATGTGCCATGCGTTCATGCATAGAGGAGACCTGTAACTCCTTCCAAACTGTTTTTCCAACAATACTTTCTACAGCCAAAGCTTTAGGAATAACTCCTAAAACTTGAGTACCTCCTACATGTGCAGCTGTTGACACACAACCCATTAACCCGAGGCTACCTCCCCCATAAACCACATGAATCTTTCTTTCAGCCAGTAGCCTAACAAGATAATTCGCTACTTCTACGAACTCTTCACTTTTACCTGGTCGAGATCCACAGAATACACATATCCTTTGGATTCGAC
>SNVD02009674.1:0-39800 GCA_013180625.2 Boswellia sacra
TGCTTTCTTGATGGATACTCAGGCTACTATCAAATTCCCATTGCACTTGAAGACCAAGAAAAGACCACATTCACGTGCCCCTTCGGCACTTTTGCATTTAGGAGAATGCCTTTTGGACTTTGAAATGCCCCAGCCACTTTTCAAAGATGCATGTTAAGCATTTTCAGTGACATGGTTGAGCATTGTTTAGAAGTTTTCATGGATGATCTAACTGTCTTTGGAAACTCTTTTGATAATTGTCTTGAAAACTTAGAAAAAGTCCTAAAGAGGTGTGTAGAAAAAGGTCTTATTTTGAATTGGGAAAAATGTCATTATATGGTCACTTCAGGAATTGTTTTTGGTCATGTGGTGTCTTCTAAAGGAATTGAAGTGGATAAAGCAAAAGTGGAATTAATTTCCCATTTGCCTCCACCAAAAACAGTTAAAGAGGTTTGTTCATTCGTAGGGCATGCTGGATTTTATAGGAGGTTCATAAGAAATTTCAGTGCTATATCTAAACCTCTTTGTAACCTCTTAATAAAAGATACTTCTTTTGAATGGACTCAAGAATATCAAAATGTCTTTGATACACTAATTGGACTTTTAACAACTGCTCCAATTATGCAATCTCCTGATTGTTCCTTGCCTTTTGAATTGATGTGTGATGCAAGTGACTATGCCGTTGGTGCTGTCTTAGGACAAAGAAAAGAAGGTAAGCCTTATGTAATATACTATGCAAGTAGGACTTTAAATGATGCACAAATGAATTACACAACACCTGAGAAAGAACTACTTGCAGTAGTATTTGCATTGGACAAATTTCGATCTTATTTAATTGGCTCTCCAACAATTGTTTACACTGACCATGCAGCTGTGAGATATTTAATGACTAAACAGGATGAAAAACCTAGATTGATACGGTGGATCTTATTGCTCCAAGAATTCAACATCAGAATAAAGGATAAGAAAGGAGCTGAAAATGTCGTTGCTGATCATCTTTCAAGACTAACTACAGAGACATTAATTGAAACTTCACCTATCAATGATTCTTTTCCTGATGAATTTTTATTTTCCATTGCTACTAGACCTTGGTTTGCTAACATTGTAAATTTTCTTGCAACAGGAAAAATACCACCTCATTGGAATGCTCAAGACAAAAGAAAATTTTTAACCGAAGTAAAAAATTTTTTTTGGGATGACCCATATCTGTTCAAATATTGTCCAGACCAAACAATAAGAAGATGCATACCCGACAATGAGGTAAGTAGTGTCATTAACTTTTGTCATTCTGAGCATTGGATGACATTTTTTCATCTAGAAAAACAGCTGCTAAGATCTTACAATGTGGATTTTATTGGCCCAACCTTATTTAAAGATGCACATGCATTTTTTTGCAAAACGTGTGAAAATTTGTCAAAAAATTGGGATCTATTTCAAAAGAACATGAAATGCCGTTTGAATCCCATTCTTGTTGTTGAAATCTTTGATTGTTGGGGTATTGATTTTATGGGACCCTTTCCACCGTCATTTGGTTTTGTGTATATCCTTGTTGCAATGGACTATGTTTCAAAATGGGTCGAGGCAATTCCATGTCGAAACAATGATCACAAAACAGTTGTCCAATTCTTGAAGGAGAATATCTTGAGTAGATTTGGAATTCCTCGAGCCATTATTAGTGATGGGGGTACACATTTTGTAATAAACCATTTGAAACCTTAATGAAGAAATATGGAATAACCCATAAAATTTCTACACCTTATCACCCACAAACAAGTGGACAAGTTGAATTAGCTAATAGTGAGATAAAACAGATCTTAGAAAAAACGGTTAACCCAAATCGTAAAGATTGGTCTTTAAGACTTAATGATGCACTCTGGGCTTACCGAACTGCTTTCAAAACATCATTGGGAATGTCTCCTTATAAATTAGTTTATGGAAAACCTTGTCACTTGCCAGTGGAAATTGAACATAAAGCTTTTTGGGCCATTAAAACATTTAACACAAACTTGAATGATGCTTGCAAGTTATGAAAACTCCAACTGAGTGAACTTGAAGAAATCAGGAATGAGGCTTATGAAAATTCTAAAATCTACAAAGAAAAAATTAAGGTTTTTCATGACAAATTTATTGTTAGAAAATCTTTTGAACCTTCACAAAAAGTTCTTTTGTATGATTCAAGGTTGCATTTATTTCCTGGTAAACTTCGGTCACGTTGGACTGGGCCTTTCATTGTTAAAAATGTTTTCCCTCATGGAGCAGTTGAAATTTAGAACCCAAAGAATGGTAATGTGTTTAAAGTTAATGGACAACGGTTAAAACCATTCTTTGAAAATTTTGACCAAAATGAAGAGTCCATTGCTTTAATCGATCCTTTTTAAGGATTGATTTTTTCCCGGTCAAGTGGCGGATACGGTACTCCGTGGCTTTTAAAGTTGGTTTTTCAGTTCCCTAAAAACTGTTGCTCACCTTGCATCCATTTTCTTTTCTTCTCTCTCATTTTCTTCACATGGATCTAATTCTCTCAAATTTGCACAAACATTTTCCCTCTCTTCCTCAAAATGATTTGCTTAAAATTTATAAAGCTCGTGCAGAAAGACTAAGGTTGTTGATGCTAAGGGTATTCCTGCTGATTTAAGATGGTTAATTGAAGCCAAGGTTCGATTCTCTTGTGAGTTTTCAGATAATCTTGTTTCCCATATGCCAGGTTTGGGAAAAAGCTCTTATGCCAAAAAGCGAAGAGCGAAAAGGTTACAAGTTTGTCCCATATGTGCAAGATGGACTTGTAACCAGCGTTGCCGCTCCTTGGGATATTTGTCTAACAATCGAGAGGATAAACTACAGTTCATCAAGGATGGAGTGAGTAAGGAGTCTTTGGATGATATCCGAACGACTCTTGAGACGCATTCTTGTGGACTTGTGCAGCGTGAAATTTTTAATTTGTGGACACAATTTCGAGATGAGCAGGAACGCTATAGTCTTGGGAATCTGACTCAAAACGACCCTGTTTGCCAGTTTATAAGAAAACTGGATGGGAAGCATATCCCAACTCATAGAAGGTGTTTAAGCCGTTTCTGGACGTAAAACCAGAGGAAGATGTGAGCCACAGTCATATCTACCTGTACATATGCATGCGTGCCATCATTTTTGAATTTTAATACCTCATTGCTGTCATTGTTGAATTTGTATCTTTTGTTTGACTTATGGTGTCTTATTTCATCATCTTTTGACCTTTTTTTGCATTATTGTCAACTTTTTCAACAAACAATCGAGCTACCTAGATAGATATCATCATTAACATACTTTTTTGCACTCCATAAATACCACATGTCTTGTTCTCTTCTTCACACATAGTTAGAGAGTCATATAGACATGGAGGGAACTTCAAAACGTCGAATCCAAAGGATATGTGTATTCTGAGGATCTCGACCAGGTAAAAGTGAAGAGTTCGTAGAAGTAGCGAATTATCTTGGTAGGCTACTGGCTGAAAGAAAGATTCATGTGGTTTATGGGGGAGGTAGCCTCGGGTTATTGGGTTGTGTGTCAACAGCTGCACATGTAGGAGGTACTCAAGTTTTAGGAGTTATTCCTAAAGCTTTGGCTGTAGACAGTATTGTTGGAAAAACGGTTGGGAAGGAGTTACAGGTCTCCTCTATGCATGAACGCATGGCACATATGCTCATCAATTCAGATGCCTTTATTGCTTTACCAGGTGGCTTTGGCACTCTTGAAGAAATTTTTCAAAATTGCCTGCTTGGGCCCAACTGAATTCTCCCATCAAAAACCCTAAGTTTTTGAGATGTCAAAAATTTCTTTGATCCTTTAATAATTTTTGTTGATGCAGCTGTAGAACAAAATTTTATCCCACATTGGGCGAGAAAGATCCTTGTTTCTGCCACTTCTGCTGGTGAGTTACTTGACAAATTACAAGAAGTTGAGTATGAACCTGACCCAGCTAGTACTCAAATTAATTGGGTAGGAGGGCAAAACAAAAAGTGCAAATTGGATCTGAATCTCCGTTTGTAATTTTTTTTCTTGTCCTTTATTTTATTTTATTTTATTTTTAGCATGTTATTTTATGAGTCTTTCAGGTCATCTCTCTTGAATAATAGAAGCTTCAGGTAATGTCTCCTATACTTTATATCTCTACATTTAAACATTGAGGACAATATTTCATTTGGTTGGGGGGAAAGGATAGTAGACATAAGTGTGTCTTGAAATTTTATTTTTTCTTGCAAAAAAAAAAAAAGCAAGTTAGTAATTAGATTCAGAGTGCAGTGTATGGAGTTCAAATCCGCTTGAGACGCATTCTGGGTCAGGAATGCAGGTAGGGAGGACCAGTTTGAACTCTTGAAACCCATTCTAACCAATTTGTCATTTTATTCTTGCATTTTTGAAGACTTCTTTGATATTATTTAGTCTTGATTTTTGAATTTTATAACAAGGAGGTCTTATTCATTTCACTTTGAATCATTCAAATCTATGAACTCTCATCAACCTTATCATTTAATAAATTGTGTGCTTATGTGCTCATTAAGCGAGTATCTATGAATCTTTCTTCACACACACACATACCTTGATGTATGATTGTGGGTGGCGAAATGAAATATTGCAATATTTGAGTTCTTTTATTTTGTTTAGGATAACAACAAAAGGAATGGGAAAGTTTAAAAAAAAATGAAAAAAATGAAAAATGAAAGAAAAAAAGAAAAAGGAGAGGAAGCAATGGTGGATAAGTTTGGTCTTGTAGCCTCCTTAATTCGAGCAATTAAGCCCGAGGGGTGCCTCAACACCTAATACCCTAAGACCAACTGGTTTGGGAGCTATTGGCCCAACGCTCGCTACATGGATTAAGGAGAAAGCTTAATGGGATTGAACATTGCACTATCCACAAGTTTCTAAGCAAAAATAAAGCATCGGCAACCCGAGTCGTTAAGCTCGTAGGGGTGTCTTAACACCTAATGCCCTAAGGCCAACTGGTCTGGAGTCATTAGCCTAAGGCTCGCTACATGGGTTAAAGATGCATTCTTTCAAAAAAAAAAGAAAGAGAAAAAAAAAAGAAAAAAAATGTATAAAATGAATGAATATCCCCTACCTAAGGTTGTTAGCCTTAACAAATACTAGAACCGATATGGCTTATTTCTAATAAGCCCCATAGTCATGTGTCAACTGAGCACAAAAGAAGGTTTGTGGATATCTTGACTGAAGGGTACATGAGTCATTTTAAAAAAAAATCAGTTGAGAGTTTGTTTATTTGGATAAAATCAAGGAGAGTGCAATAATGACCACCTTGGATGTAAAATTCTATAAATCACTTCTAAATAATAACGCTTTAATTGCTAGGGACTAGCAATAAGCTAGTTGGGGGGTGTGATGAACACTTAAATATGCATGTTTAATAAGAGTTTAGTTCATCATATTGCATTAATAGTGTCATTAAATTCCTCAACTTAAGCATATTTGTAGCATTTGCATCTTTGGAATTAATTTCTCTTAATTTTGGTTTTGTTACAGGTTCGGTAAAATGGGCATAACTCTCTATTTATAGATCAGAATGGTGCAATTCTTAATGTTTTGGAAAGCTGATTTAATTGTTCTACAAGATTGCATTTCACAAGCATCATCAAATTCGGGCTCTTAGTGGACCAAAATTGGGCTTGAAGTGAACCCATCTACAGTCTCGGCCCAGTCTGACCAGGCCTCAGTATTTGGACCGTATCTCTCAAAATACGTATCCAAATTGTGCAAATCAATATGTTCTAGAAAGCTGAGAGAAATATCTACAACTTTCATGAAGACATGTGATTAAAATTCACAACATTTCGATGTCAAAATTGATGGTCAAAGTCGGTGCCTAATGATCCAAATTGTCAAAGATATTTACAACTAATATTTGACAATTATGCCCTTGTAATTTGACAAGTTTGCCCCTGGATGTATCTATAAATAGAGGTGCCTTGTGACCCATTAGGGCATCTTGGCCTTGGCTGGAACATTTTGGCTTTGGCTAGGATCTTGTATTGTGTTTTGTGTGTTTATGTTATTAATGAATTTCCTTTTTCTTGCATTTTATTTTCTTTCTATTATAATGTTCTTCTAATTTCTCTTTTGCTAAGGCGAAAGGGTGAAACCCTTGATATGAGAATAAGGATTCTCTAACCCTTAATATGTGCTTAATAATCTTAATCTTATGTTCTTTATTTTATATGAGTTACATTTAATTTCTTAATCAATCTTGACACCACTCGTAAAGTGGAGGTCTTGATCCATTGTCGACAATCCTTGGCACATCAAATGCTTGGATCCTTTCTAGATGATGTATGGTTCTTCCTTACCGACACGAATCTAGTTAGGAACCTTGATTTGTTGTAGACATATGGTGATTGGCACATTGGATGCTTGAACCCATTTACAAGAAGTGGTATAAATATTGGTAATGAAACAAATATAATTCATATAACTAAAATGGGTTAATTATCCTTATTCGAAATATCAAGGGCGGATCCCCTAACCTTAGTCTTCATTGTTATTGTGTTAATTCCTTTTGTATTTTAATTATTCTATTGTTTATGAACTTTTTATTTTATTTACTATGGTAGGTTCTACCACCTTATGAAATTGTTCTTTAATTTACTATGGTTGATTATACCACCTATTTCCATGGATGGTTTTACCTCCTCTTGCTTTTTGTTTTATATTTGAATGGTCGGTAATACCGCCTGCCATCTTACATATTTATTGATATTATCTTGTCATTCCTTTGAATCATCCATATCATATTTGCTTATCTTATAATTTGTAACGTTAAATTCCCTTCCTCGTGGATCGACCCCGGTCTCACCGGGTTTTATTACTTCGACACTCCTATACTTGGGAGACAATCCTTTTTCGGATGTGTCAGTGTGTACTTGACTTAATATGGCAATGGTTTCTTACTAGATAGTACACGATGTGCACTACCCTTTTTTCATCAACTTGTGCTAACATTGCTCCCACCGCTTCCTCTTCAATGGCGAAATACAAAATCAAAGGTTTCCTAGGCTTGGGTGGTCTCAAGAAAGGATGGCTTACTAAGTAATCATTGATCTATTCAAAAGCTTTTTTGGCACTTATCTTTCCATTCAACAGGCTAATTTTTCCTTAATAGCTTGAAGATTGGCGCACACACAATGGTTACCTTGGTTTAAACCTACTTATATATTGGATTTTCTTACAAACCCCTGTACTTCCTTTTCTATCCTTGACGTAGGCTTCTTTTTGATGGCTTTGATTTTATCGGGATCAATTTCAATTCCTCCCTCCCTTATAACAAACCCTAGCAACTTGCTCGATATTACTCTGAAAATAAACTTCTTTGGATTCAATCTTAATCTAAACTTTTCCACCCTCCACAGGAATTTGTCTAAAGCTTCCAGATGATCCTCTTGGGTATCCGACTTCACCATCATGTTGTCCACATATACCTTTATTTCTTTGGACATCAAGTCATGGAACAAGGTTGTTGGCATTCTTGGGTATGTTACTCCTGCATTTTTCAACCCGAATGTATAACCTTATAACAATATGTCCACCATCTATGATAAAAGTTGTCTTGATCTTTCCTTTGTCGCCATCAAGGTTTGGTTATACCTTAAGAATCCATCCATAAACGAAAACATCCTACTTGAGGCTACACTAGCAACGAGGACATCAATGTACGTAGAGGTGAATCATCCTTGGGAGAAGCTTTGTTAAGATCTTTATAATCTAGACACATTCTGACCCTACCATCCTTGTTTGGTACAGGTGTAATATTGGTTAACCACTGCGGGTAATTTGCCACCTAAAAGAATTTGGCCTCTATCTACTTGATGACTTCCTCCTTGATCTTTTATGCCTACTCTAGTCACATTCTTCTTAACTTCTGCTTGACTAGTCTCATGTGCAAATATGTTGGAATCATGTGCTCAGTAATGCTTTTGTCAATTGCATATCAGTGTAGAACCAAGCAAAGACTTCTTTGTGCTTTCTCGTATTTTTTCAAATGTCTCATTTCATCAGGAGTCAAATCATGTGCAATGCATAGAATGAATTTCAAATATGCTTGTGAAATGAATATCATTATGCATGCTACCATCAGGATAGACATCAAACAAGTAAGCAAAATCAAACTTTATTGCATTGAATTTTGAGATGATCATAATGTTTCAAACATTTTTGGGATAAATATGTCCTCACAACAAACATCCTACATTTCTTCTTTAATCAAATCTGCAAGTCAAATTGTTGCCTCGTGCTTTAGGTGTTGCTTTTCCTTTTTTGTCTGATTCTCTCCCAACCACAACTTCTTTAACTCTTTATCAAATTCACTGACTTCAACTGGCTCTTGACTCATAACATCTTTGAAGAACTCAAAATCAAGCTAGATTACTCCATTACAGTTCTAAGGGTCAACTTCTCCCCCATATTTTGGTCTTGAAGCCTTCACAAATTTGATCATCTGCTTATCCCCAATTGGTTTGGAGTCTTCGTCAGACACATAACCGAGACCTCTCTTGGTAGATTGCCTTTTGAATTCAGGGAAAGTTGGTAGCCCAACGTGCGTTTTCCCTAGTTTGGTACCTGGCATGTATCCTTGTTTCTTCATGATGCCAGCAATAACAAGTCTAAATTCATTTATCATAACTACCTGAAAGCTGCCTATGTGTGGAATTTCACCATTTGTTGCACTCATTGTTACCATAGCTGATGAAGACTCAACCTTGATAGTTACAACTTCCCCTCATAGTGAAATTAAATAAGTTGGTGTAAAGCATATGGCACTCTTCCTAAGGGGTGAAACCCAGCTCATCCTAATAATGCTGCAAATGTTACTGAAATATTTAGCACGGTAAATTTTGTCATCTGCTTAATAGGTCTTGTCTTGACCAAGGCCTTGAATGTGCATACCATATTCCTCTTAGAGTCATCATAGGCTCTGATGACTACTTGTGAAGGCTCCAATTCGTTCTCCTTTGTCTCGAGTAGGAGTTTTAACGGACCAAGTTAATGGCTGATCCATCATCCACCATCACATAGGAAGTTTTCTTCCCTTTTATTCTACTGCAATGAACAATAGTCTGTTGTAATTCTGGCCTTCAGCTAGTAAGTTAGCATCAGAGAAACTAATGATCCGATTTCCTTCTTTGCTCGAAGTTACTACTAACACTATCTCTTTAGGGCTTGATACTACTATAATAGGAATTTCGCCCAATGTCCTAGCCAAAATCTCACAATGTTTCTGAGAAGACATAAGTAAATCCCAAATGCTTATGTTGGTCTAAGTCTTCTTCAATTGTTATAGGACTGCACCATCCTCCTTTTCTTTTCCTTCTTTCTTTTCTTTTTCCTCTCCTTTCTCGTCTTTTGATTCGTTCATCTCTTTTGTTTTTGGATTCTTGTAGAATCTCCTTCCTAGAGTCACGCCTGTTACCTCTTCATCCTCACCGCTTTCATCTCTCCTCTCATGTTTCCTACCCTGGTGTTTGACAGTTTCTCCCTCATCGAAGTCATCACAAAAGTCATGAAACATCTAGACCTTAGGTCTTTCTCCTTTTTTTACCGTCAACACCATTTCATCTTCTTCAGCTTCTCCTTCACTATCACTATTGTTAGTCTTCATTCCTATCCATCCAACACTTAAGAATATAATTCGATTTCATTGAATTTTTCTTTGCTATTTTGGAGCCATGTCTTGAACTACACCAAGGTCATCTCCATCCATTCTTTTTACACTCTAATTTTGACTTCTACTTGGCTTTCCTCGAAGGATCTTTCAATCTATCACTCAGTAGGTCTTGTTCTAACCATGAAGACTTCTTCTTCATTCTCTTCACTATCATTCTCTTTGTTGTCCTCAACCCAAATGGGTTGTGACCAAGTCCCTTCTCGTATCCATTCTCCCATTCTTCTGAGTGATTCCACTTTAACCTTTACCCATCTTACTTTCTGGGAGTAAACCTTAGCTGCTAGAGGTGTTACATCAAGTGGCTCTTCCTCCTTTTGTTCCTCCACATTCCCTTCTATCTATGTTCTAAACCGTCGCAAATTCATCTCTATTAGTCTTTCGTCGATCTGGACTTCTGCTGTAAGAGAGGTAACATAAATTGGCCCATGCATATCTTTTTGTTATCCTTCTTCAAAAGACCTTCTAATTTCTTCTTCTGTGATCATTGAGTTGATCACGCATATTCTATTGAGATCCCCTTCTTTACTTAGTGGTGTGTACTCACTCTGACTTCTTTCGTTGCTAAGTGGTATGTACTCCTCCTTGTTATTGAGTGAGGTGAACTCTTCTTCATCAAGGGGAGTATACTCTCATTCTCCTTTAGGCATTTATTCCTTTATGAGTGGCTTGTAACGGTTTTGAACCTCCTTTTTAACTCCTGTTTGAGCTCTCTTCCGTAGAGTACTCTTGCTCGATCTTGTTTTTCTTGATTCTTAGTCTCTAATCTAGGCTTCCCTTTTTGGCTCCCTTTTTCGATGTCCACTTACCTCTAAATATTATCATGGCTTTGGATTTCTCCTTTCTTTCTTCCTCCTTCTAACTCTCTACATCTTTAATAGGTTTTAGCTATGTGTTGTTTAGTTAGATTCAAGATCGAATCAATCATGTTAGTGTTATACGTGTGTGGAACATTGCGATAATTTGATAATGGGTTGTGGTTGGTGTTTTGATGTTGTTTATTGGGGTCTAGAATCTAACCATTATCGATTAGATCTTGGATCCCATGGTAGAGCCTTCAACAATTATTTATAAGGTGACTAGAGGCTTGGTGGAATTCATAGTACTCATCGTGTTTATGGTTCGGCGGGTGTGAACAAGGCTTTCATCCTACCAAAGCACTTGCGACTATAACATTGTATCAAAGCCTCTTTCGAGACTTAAGGGAACATAAACGAGCCATGGACACGTCTGAAGAATGGAGTCACCACCCAATTATTCAATTGGGAATGAAGGGGGGCAATCCAATCCCTCGCATCGGGGCCTAAACTACCCTCATCCCATCAAAGATGGGTTCGAGAATTAGGTACGAGTCTTTCGACTCGTCCGATGTAAATCCGACCTCCACTTAGGAAATACTAAATAAAAATAGCTCGTGTTGTTGCTTAGTCAACTTAGATTGTTGTTCGTTTTATGCATATTGTTTATTTTTATCTTTATTAGGCATATGAGGTGATTATTTAATCAAAATAGTTGTATATTCATATAAAGAAAATGGGAGGAGAATAAATTATATTTCCTTTCAAACATGGGGGAATGGAAAGAGGATTACATCATTTGTTCTTCAACAGTGAAATAATAAAAATATTCCATATCTTCATAAATCATACAAAGCCATAATTTAATATCATGACATTATAGCATAGATTTGATAACTTCTATCATGGCATTCTACCTCGCGTTATTCTAGCATAATTCATATTAATTTATAATTTCATGACATTTCTAGCCTAAGCATGGCATTCATGGCACATTCTAGACTAATTCAAGCAATTAACATCAATCAAAGCATTCAAGGGGTAATATGATAATTCTTACCTGTTTTATGCTATTTTCTAGCATATATGAAAGCAAATATAAGTCCTCCCTAGTATGATTTTAATCATGTGTTCCTAAGCATGTTTCTAAACCTCCGCAAAGAAAGTAAATTCCTAAACATGTTTCTAATTAAGGAAAGGAAGAATGACTTACCTTGACAAGCATTTTCACATTGCAAAACACATAAATGATTAAACAATTCTATAAAATTCTAAACATATTTCTAAGTATCAAAATAAATCCTGAACATACTTATTCTAAGCATAAATAAATCTAAACATTCTCAATTCTAAGCAAGAAAAACAAAAAGAAAATATAAGGGTAAAGAGAAAACTGCTCTCAAAATGTACATTTTTTGGGTTTTAGAACAATATAAAACGCTCAAAAAAATATTAGACTAGAAAAGACTCCTTGGAATTCTCATAAGTGTGTCCTATAGAGAGAGAGAGAGAGAGAGAGAGAGAGAGAGGATTTTTGGATGTCCTGGAAAATGTGGCCAAGGTGTGCTTATATAGGCTTTCCTTGGAGTGAAAATGTGATAAAAAAACCCATGTGAGATTTGGATGAATAGTGCATATGAACACTAGTCAGATGAACAGTACTGGTCGGTGGTTGATCAATATTGGCCGGCTGTTTGACCGGCAATTGAACAGTGCCGGCCGGCCTTCAAATTATTTTATAATTTTGTAATGCAATCCCTTCAGACCTTTGTCTATTCAATTCTCATAACTTTTTTATTTCAACTCCGATTTATGATTTGTAAATTTCTACAAGAACTAGACATCCGTAGCTTCACAATGGTATATGATTGACCATCATATTCTTCTTGTATTATTTTTTGTGATTTTTTGAAGTCACATGTCAATTTTCGAGACATTTATCAATTCCTTCTCACCTTTCCTTCTTGGCCCCCAAGGGCATTTTGATCATTTTCGTTGCTCAATATTCATCTTGATTCCTTTATCGAGCCTAGAAAATTCAGTGTCTATAGCTTACCCCCTACTTTGGAGAGGTTTGTGAGACACAAAAATCGATAAAATACTCTAGCTTTGTTTTTCTTTCTTCCCCTTCTGCATCTTCGCCTTTATCCTCATTCTATCAGACTTTCTCGTCATCTTCTTTCTCTCCTTCTGCTCCTACAAAAGGTGTGCCCATTCAAGGGTTCAAGGGCCCACATGAGGACTGATGTGCCCTTTTAAGGGCTAAGGTGCCTAGTCAAGGGCGAATGTGTGCCCATCTAAAGGCTGAGGTGCCTATTCAAGGGCTAGTGTGCCCATCTAAGGGCTAAATTGCATTCTTATGATGCATACAATGCACCTTTCTAGTGCGGACAGGTGCATCTCTATGATGCAGAATGTGTACCCTTCTAGTGCAGACAAATGCATCATTCTAAAGCACGAAGTGCATCCTCACAATGCTGAGATAAAACACTCTTTAGTGTACCTACTTCTTAGGGTCTCTAACACTCTTCAGTGCACCTACTTCCTAGGGTTTGGTAACACTCTTCAGTGCGCCTATTTTAAAGGCTTCAAACACTCTTAAGTGCACCTATTTCTTAGGGTTTTCAACACTCTTCAGTACACCTCTTCTTAGGGCTTGTGCCTATTCTAAGGGCTTAAAACATTTTTAAGTGCACCTACTTCTTAGTGTTTTCAACACTCATTAGTGTGCCTCTTCTTAGAGCTTGTACCTATTCTAAGGGTTTAAAACACTCTTAAGTGCATCCAATTCTTAGGGTTTCCTTCTAATGCATGCCCATTAGGAAAACTTCTATCATGCATTGTTTCGTGGTCTTTAGACCTTCTTATTCTTCATGCCTTTAGCTAAGTATCGTTTATACCTTCTTCGATTTCTTCGGATTTGCATTCCCTGGGTTTCATGCCCTTCTTCTAAGTATTCTTCATGCCTCTTTGATCTTTCTTAGTTTTTGTATTCATTAGATTTCATGCCCTTCTTTCGAGTATTCTTGCTTCTATTCTTGATTTTTTTTGGTCAACTGGGGAAATCTCTTGAGTTCTGACATCCTTCATTCTTGCATTTATCATGTTTTTTACTGGAGATTCATGTTTTTTATTATCTGACTCACTGGGGAACTTTCCCTTATCTTTGCAAATTCCTTCAAGATTCAAACATTTCTCAATGATGTACAATCAGTTTAAATGTTTACCTTATTGATAGGTGTTTATTTATGTATCATTTTCATATCAATTCATCTATGTTTCTTTGCTATAATCCTTGGTATTTTCATGTTTTTGTGTGGTTTTGATGTTTGTAGGAGTTTTGGAGGAACTTGCACAAAAATGGAGTAAAACCCTTCATTTTCACCTCTGCTAGTCAACTATCTTCTCGGATTTAAATGTATTGATATACAATGAACCCGATGACATATCATATACCGTTGAAAAGCTCTCGAAGTCTACTTTTTGGAGAAATTTACGGTTTATGAATCCATTCAGTGTACCGAAAGTTGTAATCAAAACAATGTGAGAAGTGTAGAAATGTAATTCCACAAATCACTGTAGCATGTATAATACGGGACACTGTAGCAGGTTACTGTAGCAGAGTATTTAAACACATTTTAGGGTTTTATTTTCATTACTTGAAGAGGGGAGAACGTGGAGGAGGCTGCATCTTTGGATTTCTCTCATCTCTTGGAGTTCTTGAAGGAGATTGAAGGCTTGGAAAGAGGAAGAACTACAATCTAAGAGATTTCATCAAATTTGCTAAGTTTTCCCTTTCCCTTTCATTTTCTGGAATGTCTCCATGTTGTATTGTATTTACCACGTTCTTAAACATGTGTAACTGAATCTGAATTGGTTGAGGGTGATTTCAAAGCCCTTGATATTGTTTTTGTGAATTGATTGTGCAAGGAATTGTTATCCAATTCTCTAATTGAAGTTGCTTGTATTTTCCCATGTTTAATGTTTATGATTGCTTGCTGGATTGTATTTTGGGTGGCCAACTGAATATAATCTGGATATTGTCTATTGCTAGACTAGAAATCTTGATCCGTAATTGTCTTGATTTCTAATCATTAGTAGCAAAATTGTGATCAGAGATTGCAATTGGAGAATACAACCTAAGTTAAATAATCCGAGCTTGTGTGTTTTTGCTTAGATCAACCTATCTTTCTTATCGTAATGCATCCATTGAATTAAATTTAGAGAGCTTGTTCTAGTTGTTTAATGGATAGAGATTAAATAAAGAGCCTGTTTTATTTAACAACAAAGTAAGGAAAGATTGGGATAACAGAGCTTGTTGTTAGCTACGGTTGATAATTTCAATGGTGTAATTGGATGACAATTCTATGATTAATTAGCAAATCCATATCTTGTGGCAGAGAAGGATCCCTTAACCAGGTTTCTCTCATTGAGTTTTCACTCAAATTAACTTTCTGTTTTGTTATTCTTTACTTGCATTAATATTTCATCTAGTTAATCAATCAACAAAACCACCCTCATTTAGTTTATTGTTGCTTTCGAATAACAAATTCAATTAGAATCAATCCTCGTGGGAACGATATCTTACTTATCACTTTATTACTTGTGCGACTAGTATACTTGCTAGTTTCGAGCGCATCACTTATTGAGTGTGTTCTTCAACAAATTGCTTTCTAGTATCTAGAGAAATTCTTCCATGTGATTATGGTTGAAGATTCTATCAGCTGATGTTAATCTTCTTTCCTTTTAAGTTGCTAAGCTATTGCCAGGGTGCTTGTCATCGGTTCATTTCGAAAATTCTTGCGATGTGTCAAGGTCGATGTAGACTCATTATTCTCTTTCTTTTCTCTCTCTCTTCTTTTTCTCTTCTTTTCTTTCTCTTCTCCCTTTCTTCTTTTTCTCTTTTCTCTCTTTTCTTTCTTTTTCTTTCTTTTTCTTTCTCTCTTTTCTTTCTTTCCTTTATGTTCTCGCTTCTTTTTTTCTTTTCTCTTTTTTTTTTTCTTTCTTTCTTTTGGCCTCCGACCATTTTACTCTTCCAACTATCTAACTATGAATCTTCTTCTCTTTTCAAAACCTTTCTTCGAGGTGAACATCAAATTTCTTCTTCAAAATCCCTTATTTAGGGTAGACTTCAAGTTCCTTCTTCGTGGTGAACTTCAACTTCCTTCTTCAAAGGAGATGTGTTTTCAAGGTGGACACCTTCTTTATGGTAGATACCTTCTTCGAGGTAGATTCCTTCTTCAAGGTGGATGCCTTCTTTGAGGGAGATTCATTGTTCAAGGTGAACATCCTTCTTCAAATGAGATGCCTTCTTTATGGTAGTTGCCTTTGCACATCATAGTGTTTAAGCGAAGTCTCATCAAGGTGGAGCTGATCTTTGCACATCATGCCGTCTGAGAGAAATCTCATCGAGATGAAGCTGCTTTTGTAGATCATACTACTTCAGAGGCATCTCATCGAGATTGAGCTAACTGATCTTGCACATCGCGTTGAACTGTGGTGCTTAATCCAGGTGACTTGTTTATCGTGCTAACTTAAGAGCCTCATTTGGTGGCTTGTACATTGTGCTATTTCAATTGGGTCTTATATTGCCTAGATTAGGCATATAACACTGTGTGCTACTTTGATCGATCTTATTGAGACTGACTTGGACATCGTGCTGCATCGATCGAGCCTCATGAGACTGACTTGCACATCGTGCTGCTTCGATCAGGCCTCATGAGATTGACTTGCACATCGTGCTTCTTCTGCTATGTCTCATCAAGATTGACTTACACATCGTCTACTTCTATTGGGTCTTATCAAGACTGATTTACACACTGAACTGCTTCTGCTGGGTCTTATCAAGACTATCTTGTATATCGTATTACTTCTATTGGATCTCATCGAGACTGTCTTGTACATCGTGCTACTTCTATTAGGTCTTATTGTGACTGATTTGCATATCGTGTTACTTCTGTTAGGTCTCGATGCGACTAACTTGCACATCGTGTTACTTCTATTGGGTCTCATCAAGATTGACTTGTATATTGTGCTAATTTTGTTGGATCTCATCGAGAATGACTTGCACATCATGCTGCTATTGCTACATCTCCTTGAGGTGTTGAGTCCACTTTTTTTTTTTTTTTTTTTTGCGGTTACCCCCAGTATTTCATACGGCATTGTAATTCTATTCAATTACTTTTGGTTTGTATACCATTCTGAATTGGGATAATATCACTAACCTTCCCTGAACTTTGCCCTAATATCACGCAGAAAGTCTCTTATGTGTTAATATTAGCGCGATACCAAACCTTTGCATTTTCGTATCAGTCAACCCCAACTCACGATTTCTATTTGTTTTCAAATTGACAAACTTTGTGAAAAGACTGTGATGCCCTTGGATGCACGTGCAATACATAGCTGGATTCCAAACTTTTGAAACATGTTAAGAAATGACAAAAATACCCATATAACAACCTAAAAGCACTATGAAGGCTTTCAAGACAATGCATTGTAAATTGACGAACTTGCCCTTATATACAACAACTTTAAAATTATAAAAAATCACTTGCTGACCGTTGGAAAGTGGACGTTAGGGCAAGTTGAAATGCACTACTTAAAGAGCATGACAACCTGCGGTTTCTAGCAATCAAGCAGCCTATACACCATAACCCAGCAAGCAGAACTCCCATCCATATTTTTACAACACCACATTTAGCAAGAACTCCTAGCCAACTACTCTTATCAGAAAGCACAGATCACTCCAAGAACACAAGCCAACTCCATTCAACACACAAACCATTTCATAGATAAACTGAAACCAACACACAAAAAGTACAAAGGAAAAATCCTTTGTATTTTCGACCAGCTATATTCATTTGGAGGAAAAAAAAAAAAGAGAAGGTCAAAGCAGTCAAAAGACATCAGAAAAAGATTTATTCATCCTTCACTAGCAACCCACAAATGGCACCTTCACAATGCAACAATGCAGCAGTCAATGAAGGTTTAATAAGATTCAAAAATAGGAAATGCAGGTGTGGTTGGAAGGCAAAGGTGCTAATATCAAAATCTTCTAGAAATCCTGGGAAACTATACTTCAAGTGCCCATATGGATCATGCACTTAATTTGAATTTTGGGTTCTTGACAATGATGAGTTCAGGCCAAATAAAAGTGAGGCACAAAATAGTTTTATGCATGCAGAGGCAAGTGAAAAAGAGGTAGAAACACAGGTGAACAAACTAGAGCACATAGAGGCAGTTGTTGTTGATATTAGGGAGCTTCTAAAGAGTAATATACTAGTGAATAGGGTTTTATTCTATCCATTGTTATTTGTCCTATTGTTATTTGTTGTAAAAATGATGTAATACGGCTCATAGCTAAAAATAATATGTAATGACAATTAACTTGAACTCATGCATGACTCAATCACTTATAACTGTATGAAAAGTGCATAACCATTAACAAATTTTCATGCGCCTATGTAAAAAAAAAAAAAACATAAAAAACTTGAGCATACTATTGGCTAAACAACACGCTGTAACTTGAGCACACTCTTGGCTAAACAACATCTTGTGTCATTAACAAACCATGTTTTAAGTTTTGCCTTTACGGCATATAACAAAAATAGCCAAAAGAGATTAAAAAACACACCAGAAGGCAAAAGTATCATTAAGCTGCCATGAACAACGTTATAATTCTACCATGCACAACAAATACAAAAAAGTAGCCAACTAATAGAAGCAAAAAAGACATGATTCCTCCTAATTGTCATGACAATGACCTGCAAAGCAATAACATCCCAAAAACCACCATTTCTGTCCAAAGAAATCTGCAAGTAGAACAACCCAAACCAAGCAAGAACTTTAGCTATTCATCATGCTATTTACAAAGCAGGACATTATATGTTTTGATTCATCAGTAGCTTAGGTTATACCTGTCACCATCATTGAAGTGTAGTTGGTTAAGAACAACCCACAGCAACAACATCTGGTGTACCTCTTTCAACAGGTTCTGCATCTTGGCAAACCAAATTGACATCTTGAGAAGGTGAAAATATATTAAATGACAATTAATAAAACGAAATGTTTAAATCATCAGTCATGGTATAGAAAACACTTACAGAAGCTCTTTTGAAATTCTTTTTAGGTAATGGTGATCTGTCTCTCTCAAGGCACCTTCTCTTATTGTGCCTAATATCTCTGCAAATGCTGCACATCAAGCTGAAGCCTTTTTTCCTATTTGGCTCAGATGGGTCCTTTCTTCTACTCAATTTTGCCTCCCTGTCTTCCTTTTGCTGTTAGGGGGATCCATCTTATTGCAATGAGCTTAAGGCCATTCTCTTTTGTCAGGCACAGGTCTAAGCATATGAGCATAGGTCTTTCTCACATTTTCAGTTTTCAAAATGTTGGCCACGAAAGAATGTGGATTCAATCTTCTATCAGCAATGCAGCTCATTGCATGTCTATAGGGTATCCCAGAACATTGAAAGGCACCACATGAAGAAGTGTGCTGAGCCAAATTAACAATAAAGACTCTGCCTTCTTCTACAAGTTCATACTCCATCTCCCCTCCCCAAATCACATGCAAGTACCTAGCTGCATCACCATGCTTCATTAGCTTCTCCATGACAGCTGGAGGGAACTCAGTAGTCCATGAATTACATTCATCAACCCTTGCAAACAACGAAGAAAGTAAAGTAAGCAACAAAATTAATAACTGTTGATTAATTGAACTCAAGAATCAAATCAAGGAAAATAAAATAAAATAACAAGAAAAAAGTTAAATAGAAATCATAAAAAAACCTTTTGGAAATTGAATACTTACTTCTGTTTCATTCTAGTCATTATTTTCCTCCTAATTTCCTCACGCATTGTAAAGACAGGTTGTGCTCTATGCTCATCTACCCAGGAGTTGAAAGACTCTGACATGTTATTGGTAATGTGGTTATTTTTAACTCTCATGTCAAACCCATGCCTTGACCAATACATAGAAGGAATCTCAGATAAATATTTGCATGCAGCTGGGTAGTTTTCTCTTATTTCTGCCATTTTCTCATCAAAATCTACCTTATTTGCTGACTTGCTTGCTTGGAAAAAAAGCGTCCTCATTTTGGCTGTTGGAGACCTCCTTTTGAAGTTATTGTAAATATGAAAAGCACATAACCTTTTTGTTGCATGTGGCCAGATATTTGTCAAGGCAGCTTGAATACCTTTCTGCCTGTCAACCATGAAACAAAACAGTAGGCCAGTTCCATCTACACCACCAAAATACTCCCCAAACAACTACAAAAACCATTTCAATGTATTGATGCTTTCCATGTCACAAACACCCATAGCCAATGGGAACACACAGTTGTTTGCATCCAATGTAACTGCTGTCAAAAGAACCCCACCATATGGGCCTTTGAGATGATAGCCATCCAACCCCACTAGAGGCTTACAACCATCAAGAAAGCCTAGCTTTTGAGGAGCAAAACTAATAAAAAAGCCATTGAATTTTGGAGTGGCTGAGATTCTATGCATCAGCCCATACCACTGCTTTACAGTTTGGGTTAGAGACAAGGAGGACATTAGCATACCTATACATTAGGTGGTAGCTTAGTGAGTGGTCCTCTCCTATTAATTGTAAGGCCTTTTGTTTAGCTCTATACAATTTCAGCTTGTTAGGCTTCAAGCCATATTTCTTCAGTAGTTCTGACCTCATGAATTTGATACTCAATGCTGGGTTGCTCCTAAATTGCTCCATAAAGTACCTTGCAATCCAAGTGGATGTCATCTCTTCTGTGTCATCAAGCTTCACACAATCATGGACATCCTTGTATGTCTTTATTTGGAAGTTATCAGTCCCCAGTATCTTAGCGGCATCGATGTACCAGGGACAGCCCTCTACAGCACACTTAGCAGTGTACCTAGCTTTCTCATTCCTCAATCTCTTAAGTTTTATTCCTTTCTCAATGCAGTAGCACCTCAAGAGCTCTTTAAAGTGTTCAACCCCATCAAATATTTGCCCAACACTAAAGTGAACATGCCCATCAACATGTCTATTGTACTCATTTCTCTTACAGTATCTATCTAGATTTGCTAAAGGGTCATCCATATCATCTGATTTTGCTTATGGCCACTCTTCATCATTGTCACTATTGCAATGATCCATGCAATGTGACATCCTTTTCTTCCTATTATCATTTCCACCATTCGATTCTTCATTAATATTTTGATCTGTCACATTGTTGTCCTCACCATCTTCTCTAACAACGCTTTCCTTCTCTAAAGCATCCACATGAAAATTCTCCTCCACAAAGTCATCATCATTAATCTATTTATTATTGTCATCTTCACTACTCTCATCTTCACTGCCAGCTTCATAATCTGCATCACCTGATGAACTTACTTGAATGGCACCATTGTCGCTACCCATATTAATTGATTGGCATTCATGAGGGCATTCCTCATAAAGACTAAACTCTTTGTATTGCACATTCGGATCATTTAGAGGCAACTCAGTTATGATGAATGTAACTCTCCTCAACCCTCTATCTTCATGCATTTTAAACATGCATAACAGGTCATCATCATTGTAGATGGTCAGGTTGGTCTTATTCCAGGATAAAGGCACCTCTATCCTATGCTTCTCTTCTGGTTCCAACTCCCCAAGACCAAGCTTTTCTTTTGCCTCCTTCAAGATAGATATCCTACTACTCTCCTCACTATCTTGTAGCCCAAAATCAACCTCTTCACCCCTCATACGAAGCTTGCATTTGAAAAGAACCATTTCCACTGCAAATAATGCAAAAAAAAAAAAAAAGTAGTTACAAACAATAGAAACAAGTAGTACACACGTTAATCATTAACAAATATTTACTATCTTTAACATAACAATAATAAAACCATATTTGTTTATAAAACTGAGTTTATATAAGAAGTTAGTATTATTGCACTTTTCAAATATACACCATGTATATACATAATCACATATTTAAGTTCTAGCAAAATGGCAACAATTACCCAATAGCCTAGCAATATTGGGCTTCACGGAGAAGACAAGGAGGTTGATTGGAAAGCCTGCAAGTCTATCACTCCTGAAGACATGGGCTCCATTGATCACCATCCAGACCTGGTCCTTCTCCGCGGGCCTCGTGGTCATCTTAAAAGCTTTGACCCTCCAACGCACAAGATATTTGGAGAAAGCTTATTGGGCTTTTAACGTATCGTCTCCAAATCCCTCAAAGTTACCCCCAATTAGTTGTTTAGTGATATTGTTCTACGAAGTGTTATGATAGCTCTTCCCAATCTTCTCAAACTCTTTTGGGAAGATCGTGATACCATACTACAGCATCGCCTTCTAAGGGTAGCATGAAATACTTCAAGATATATTCCTTCATCAAAGGAGTGGTGGCCATGACAGCTGCATACTGTCTCAAGTGTGTCTTTGGATTGCCCTCTCCATGGAACTTGCGCAAGTTTGGCAGACGAAACTTTGGTGGTAAATCATTGTCTCCAATAAGTAAGATGTCATCTAGGTCTTTGAACCCTTTTAGCCCGTTCTTCTTTAAGAGGGATTGAACTTTTTTCATATCTTTGGCCAACTGCTTGATCGATTCGGGTTCTCCTTGATTGATTGGGCTTTTCACCCTATCTTTACCTTGGCTAGTCTCACCTTCACCATCACCATTACCCTTAGGTGGCGGATGATTCATGCAGTTGGGCCTATTTTGCAGTGCTTCAATGAGTTGGGTCACACGTTGTTAGATTACGGTTATATCAACTCTTAATTGGGCCATTTCAGCATTGCTGCTACTGCTGTTGTTGTTAGGTGCGGCCATTTTGTTAACTGGTTCTTCTTGCCTTGTCAAACGACCACCTCGTCTAACCCAAGTATGATGGCTATAAAATGAAGGTGTTAATACCATGCATGCGTGCATGATATGATGCGCGTTCATACAAGGGCATAGACACACTTTCAGCCTTCCAACCTTATTTCTCTCACACACGTGAGGTCAAGTCTCTTTCCTAGGATTTTTTGCTTCATTCCCAAGACATCATCATGGGATATGGGAATGTGAAATTCTCTCTCCTATTTCTAACATTCATGTTAATGTTTGAATTCTCCATGATTATCATAACATGGCTTCTAAACGTCATGATAACCTTAACTTGTGGTACATGTCCCCATTTTATTCTTGTGGGTGACTTGACATACGACATTTGTTCATGGTTCCATGAGGTCTCAGTTGATGTTATTTAAATCATAGGGAATTTACATTCATAGACATGCAATTCAATATGGGTTTTGGATATTCATCCTATTAGAAATTTCTAGAGTCATCTAAATGGCCTTGAGTCTCAAAGGTCCAATGGTCTGGGCTCCTTCAAGCGAGAGATGTCCTTTTAGGCCAATCTCTTTTTATACCAATTCAATGGTATGTGCTTAATGGTAGTGACACTAACATATGTCATCTAGGGGTCGAATGGAGCTAAAGACTTCTCATACCAATGCCACACGACTAGTTTAGGCAGTTCGTGCTAATTGTGTACACATTATACCAACACGAGGTATTAGAATTTGGTATTCCCATTAGAATCAACTTCTCTTATCTCTAGTGGACTCAACACTGTGAACGAAGCTTTCATCCCGCCAGAGCGCTTGTGACCAGGACACTGTGTCAAAGCCTCTTTCGAGATTTAAGGGAACACAAACATGTCATAGGCACGTTTGGAGAATGGAGTCGCCTCCAATTATTCAATTGGGAATATATGGGGGCAATCCGATCCCTTGCTTCAGGACCTAAATTACCATCATCTCTTCAAAGATGGGTTCGAGAAGTTAGGTACGAGTCTTTGGACTCACCCGAATGTAAATCCGACCTCTACTTGGGAAATACCAAATAAAAGTAGCTCGTGTTCTTACCTAGTCTACTTAGATTGTTGTTCGTTTTATGCACACATTGTTCGTTTTTCTCTTTGTTAGGCATATGAGTTAATTATTCAATCAAAATAGTTGTATATTCATACAAAGGAAAAAGGGGAAGAATATATTACATTTCCTTTCAAACATGGGGGAATGGGAAGAGGATTACATAATTTTTTTCTTTAACAATAAAATAATAAAAATATTCCACACATTCATAAATCATACAAAGCCATAATCTAATGTCATGGCATTTTACCTCGCGCTATTCTAGCGTAATTCATATTAATTCATAATTTCATGGCATTTCTAGCCTAAGCATGGCATTCATGGCGCATTCTAGCCCAAGCATGGCAATTCTAGCCTCATTCTAGCAATTAACATCAATCAAGACTATTCTAGCTCAATTAAAGCATTCAAGGGGTAATATGATAATTCTTACCTATTCTATGCTATTTCCTAGCATATATCAAAACGAAAGTAAGTCTTTCCTAGCATGATTCTAATCATATGCTCCTAAGTATATTTTTAAACATTCGCAAAGAAAGTAAATTCCTAAAAATGTTTCTAAATAAGGAAAGGAAGGATGACTTATCTTGACAAGTATTTCCACCTTGCAAAACAAATAAAGGATTAAACAATTCTTTAAATTCCTAAACATGCTTCTAAATGTCAACATAAATCTTCAACATGCTTATTCTAAGCATAAACAAACCTAAACATGCTTAATTCTAAGCAAGAAAAATAAAAATATATATATATAAGGGAGAAGAGAAAACTGCTCTCAAGACATACCCTTTCCAGATTTTAGAACAATATAAAAGGCTCAAAAAAATATTAGACTAGAAAGAAATCATTGAAATTCTCACAAGTGTGTCCTGGAGAGAGACTGTGGATTTCTGGATTCTCTGGGAAGTGTGGTGAAGGTGTGCTTATATAGGCTTTCCTTGGAGTGAAAATGTGATAAAAACCAATGTGGGATTCGGATGAAAAGTGCCTATGCGTAGTAACCGGATGAACAGTACCAGTCGCGTGGTTGAACAATGCCAGCTGGCTATTTGACCCGCGGTCGGTTGTTTGACCACTGGCCCTTCCTATTTTATAATTTTGTAATGTAGTCCCTTTTGACCTTCGTCTATTCAATTGGTCATAACTTCGATTCGTGATCTGTAAATTTTTATAAAAACAAGACATTCACAACAATATATGACTCACCATTAGAATCTTCCTAGATTATTTTCTGTGATTTTTCAAAATAACACATTAGTTTTCAATACGTTTTATCAATTCCCTCTCGCCTTTCTTTCTTCGCCCCAAGGGTATTTTGATCATTTTCTTTGCTCAATATTCATCTTCATTCCTTCATCGAGCCTCAAAAATTTAGTGTTTACAACGGGTAAGTGTTTAGGGCTTCTTCTGGTGGTAAGGGTAGTAATTCTCCCTAGGCCTTTAATCTCTTGAAGACTTTTGACAAGGATTACCCACGGTCACTAAACTTTTTGGATTGCTTGACAACATTTACCTCAACATTCCTAGGCCCTTCCTCTGGGTTATGATTCCCTTGACTTCTCCTATGAAAATTCTTCTTTTGTTCCAACTTCAAATCTTCAACTTGGAGGCCTGAATCATACAAATCTTCAAAGGTCTTTATTGGCATCTTGACCATCTTGTTGTAGAGTGAAGGAAGCATCCCCTTGATCACTATCTGCACTTGGTCTTTTGCACTCGGTCTCGTGATCATAGTGGCAGCCTTTTCTCTCCATATGACCAAATACTCAGTAAATGACTCTCATACCTTTCGTTGAGTTGATTGCAAGTCCCTTAACATTGTCTCTAGTTAAGAATTATAGAAGTATTGGTCGAGAAATTTCTCAAACAATTCTGTCCAATCCTCTTGAGTCTTCTTCTCTTGACTATAGTACTACATAAGTGCTGGTCCTTCCAAGGATCTAAAGATCAACTCCACGACCTGCTCTTTTGACAGGTTAGTCACCCCTATCATTCCCATATAGTGGCTTAGATGGTATCTCGGGTTGCCTCTCCCATTAAAATTGGCGATATCTGGCATTTTAAACTTCGGCTAAAGCTTACATATATCGATCAACTGTGTATCAGATAGATCAATTGTCCCCTCGATCCCTTTCCCCTTTATCAAGGCATGAATTTTCTCCACTTCTTGAGAAAATTATTGTTCTAACTGCATGGCATGCTTTGGCTTCAAGTAATCATCCATGTCATAGAACCCCTCTTCTTTTTCAAGGTTGGCAACTATCTTGGCTTTACCTTTAGCATCACATTTGAATGTATTGTACCCTTCAGGTGGTGTTTGAAGCCTATTATGGTTAGATTCTCCATTTGGTCCTACTTGGTTTGAACCAATGTTGGTGTTAGGACTAACATCAATATTTGGGCCAGCATTTGGGTTTGGTCCTTTATCAGTGTTTGGGGGCAGTAACCTGGAGTGAATGGGGCTTTCATCTTGCTAGAGCATTTGCAATCACGACACTGTGTCAAAGCCTCTTTCAAGACTTGGGGGAATACAAATGAGCTATAGGCATGCCTGGAGAAATGAAGTCGCCACCCAATTATTCAATTGGGAATGAATGGGGGCAATTCGATCCCTTGCTTAAGGACCTAAACTACCCTCATCCTTTCAAAGATAGGTTTGGGAAGTTAGGTACGAGTCGTTCAACCCGCCCCAATCAAGATCCGACCTCCACTAGGGTATACCAAATAAAAATATCTCATATAGACATACAGTTCACTTAAGTTGTTGGTTTTATACACATATTCCATTTTTATCTTCATTTAGACATGTGAGGTGATTATTCAATCATAGTAGTTGTATATTCATACATAGAAAGGAGGAAAATAGATTACATTTCTTTCAAACATGGGCGTAGGGGAAGAGGATTACATTCCTTTGTTCTTCAACAATAAAATCAATTATGTAAAGTATACATTCATCCAATTATAAGTGATGGTCTCTCACCATCAATGTGAGTCCACCACCACTTGTTGACATCATACAATAACAATTCTTATCATGATATAGTCAATAACAAATCAAGTAATTAAAACTCAATACAAGGACATAATCTAGTATTATGGCACTTGGACATACATTCGATAATTCTATCACGACAATTGCTATTCTAGCATAATTCATATCAATTCATTATGGATCATGGCATTTCTAGCCTAAGCGCGGCATATTCTAGCCTAATCACGGCATTTCTTGCCTAATTCGAACAATTGAAATTAAATAAGGCTCTTTTAGCCAAATCAAAGCATTCAAGGGGTAATATGGTAATTCTTACCTATTCTATGCTATGTTCTAGCATATATCAAAGCAATTATAAGTTATCCTAGCATGATTCTAATCATGTGCTCTTAAGCATGATTCTAGACATGTGCTCTCAAACATGATTCTAAGCATTCGCGAAAAAAATAAATTTCTAAACATGTTTCTAACAAAGAAGGGAAAGCAGACTTATCTTGACACATTTATCCATCTCACAAAACAAACAAAAGAGTTAAACAATTCATAAAACACTAAACATGCTTTTAAGCAAAAAATTAACCCTAAACATGCTTATTCTAAGCAAATTAAACCGTAATCATGCTTAATTCTAAGCAAGAAAAGTAAACAAGAAAATAGGAGGGAGAGGAGAGGACTGATCTTAAGATGTACCCTTTCTAGGTTTAGAGCAATAGAACACCTAAAAATCTTTAAACTGAAAAAAACTTCTCAAATTCTCGAGCGTGTCTTTAAGAGAGAGAAGAGATGATTATTCTTAATAATCAGTGTCCCCTGAAAAGTGAGCTAAGGGAGAGTAGGGTTTATATAGTTGAAGGTTGAAGTTGAAAAAGGAATCAAACAAAATAGGAACGTTTATAATGAGATTTTCCAAAATCAGAGGGAGAACAACTGGCGACTATTGGCAAACCGCTGGGCGACTATCGATCAATAGCTGGGTGGCTGCTCTCCTTTGGTGCTTTCTAATTTGGCACTTTACAGTACAACCTCCTTTGACCTTTATCTGTTCGATCGTGCATAACTTTTCAAGTTCAACTCCGATTCATGATCCATAAATTTCTATGAAACTAAACATACAAAACGCTCCTTTTGTATTAATTTATGTGATTTTTTGAAGCCAAATGTCAATTTTTAAGACCTTTCCTCAATTCCTTCTCACCTTTCTTTTCTTGGCATCCAAGAGCATTTTGGTCATTTTTATTACTCGATATTCATCTTTATTTTATCATGGAGCCTTAAAAATCTAGTGTGTAGAGCTTGCACCCACTTTGGAGAGGTTTGTGAGACACAAAGGTTGACAAAGTACTCTCGTCTCATCTTTTTTTCTTCCATCTCGACATTTTCGCCTTCATCTTCATTCTATCAGACTTTCTCATCATCTTCTTTCTCTCCTTCTACTTTTATAAAAGGTGTGCCAAATCAAGGGCTAAAGAGTCCACTCAAGAGCTGATGTCCCCATTCAAGTAGGTGCACTGAAAGCATCCTTATGATGCTGTGACAAAACACTCTTCAATGCACCTAATTCTAAGGGCTTCTAACACTCTTCAGTATACCTACTTCCTAAGGTTTGGTAACACTCTTCAATGCACCTATTCTAAGGACTTCAAGCACTCTTAAGGGCACCTACTTCTTAGGGTTTTCAGCACTCTTCAGTGCGTCTCTTTTTAGGGCTTGTGCCTATTCTAAGGGCTTAAAACACTCTTAAGTACACTTACTTCTTAGGGTCTCCTTCTAATACATGCCCACTGGGCAAACTTCTATCATGCACTGCTTTATAGTCTTTAGACCTTGTCATTCTTTGTGCCTTTGGCTAAGTATCCTTTATACCTTCTTTGATCTCCTTAGACTTTGCATTTGTTGGGTTTCATACCCTTCTTTCAAGTATTGTTCATTCTTATTTGATCTTCTTCAGTGATTCTTTCTTCCTTCTGGTATGCTAGGGAAATTCTTCATTTGTTATATTGTAATATTCTTCATTCTCTTGCATTTTTCATGCTCTTTATTGGGGAATTTCTTATCATGTTGTTGATTCTTTGACTCACTGGGGATCTTTCCATTGTCCTTGCATTGCAAAATATCAAACATCTCTTGATGATATAAAATCAACTCATATTCTTACCTTTTTCGATATGTTCTTTAACGAATTGCTTTTTAGTATCTAGAGGAATTCTTCTATGTGATTCCGGTCAAAAATTCTATCGATTGATGTTACTCTTCTTTCCTTGTAAGTGCTAAACTGTTGCCATGGCCGGGTGCTCGTCACCAATTTTGTTTGAAAATTCCCTCTCGATGCAGAGTCTTTCTTTTCTTCTCTTTTCTCTCTTTCTTTCTCTTTTTCTCTCTTTTTCTTTCTTTCTTTTCTCCTTGGACCTTTTACTGAAATACCCTCATTAAAGGGATAGCCGACCAGCTTTAAACAACTGCCCGGCTATCTCACTATTGCCCAATGGTCAGTCAATAGTTGCTTGACGGTTTGACTGCTGGTCGGCTGTAAAGGGCCTATATAAGGCTCGTTCGTCTTCTCGTTGCTTCATTCGTGCATAACTTCTTTATTCTTTGTCCGATTCACTTTTGATTTTCTCCTACATGCTCATCTCGGCTTTCTCTTTCCAATGGCAGGTCATCTAGTCCATATTGACTTGAATGAGAATGATCTGGTCTGGAAATCAAAATTGAAGGGTCTTTCAAAGGACTAAGAGGTGCCCGTTGTCTATGGTGTGGCTTCCTATACAATTAACCAGGTCTGCATTCTTCTTCATTCTTTAGCTTTCCATTTTCTAGGAATTTTCTAGGCATGTATTCATATAGGGACTTCAATTTCTTACCTTAGTACTATCATAAGAACAAGATGTGTGGGTGTCATTTTCTGGAGCTCACAGTTGGTTTTTAGAGATAGAAAATGAGGCTGTTAGAAATAGGATTGCTACTATTGGTTGCTGTGAGTTTATCACTTGTCTTCTATATACAACTCGACACATTGATCATCAAGCATTAGCTGCCTTATACAAGAGGTAGATGGACATGACCCACACATTCCATCTTCTAGTTGGTGAGATGACTATCATGCCTCCTCACATTGCTGCTCCGACCGACCTTTCATATGGTGGTAAGGTCATTCCTATTAACCCCTGTATTGGAAATTTAAAGGATTAGCAGAACTTGATCCAAAAGCTTATTGGGTGTGAGGTAAAGGTCAAGGATAACGTTGCGATTTGATATGCTGCACTATATGAGTATTAGAAGAGGAGATCCAACCTGACTCCAGTCGAGGTGGATTGGTATACACATAGCTTTATCGTGTATCTACTTGGTTCGACGATCTTTGCTAATGCGTCAAATACCACCTTCTTGACTCTACTTCCTGCCCTCTAGGATCTCGATCGAGTGAGGGATTTCAACTAGGGTCGTGCTACTCTCGGCCAGTTGTACTTCGGTTTGGATCGTGCTTGTCGAGGTGTTTCTGTGATTACTAGTTTTGCTCTGCTTCTTGAGGTAACTTCTTTCCTTTTCTACACCTTCATGTTTTGTCTGTATGAATTCCATTTCTAATTTTGTCTCATTCATGATAGATGTGGGCATATGAGTTAGGAGTTCTACTTTCCCCGCTTGTGAGGACCTTTCTTTCTCACGGATAAGAAGGTGGGTTGCTACGTCGTGCAAAGCTCGAGAGGTCTCATGAGCTGGACTTCTTTCATGATTATATTCACACAATGACCTAGGAAAAGATTAAAGACATTATAGTCAATATTTCATTTATATCATAATCTCACCATGTTTCTTTTTTCTTCGCAAATTCACTCCGAGTGGTGGGGCCTTGAGGAGAACTGGTTAGCGGCTATGAGTGTCGCTGCCCCATTCAACTACTACCTCATTCTTCTGTCGTACATGAATAGCATGATGTGGTATTTGGGTCATCGCATTTGGTAGTCATTCAAAGGGCCATCCATCATTTGATTCCTCCTTCTCCACAGGTTTTGATGATAGATTCGGTTGACTTGGCTATGGAGCCAGAGGTTTCAGATTACACGATCGGGATTCATTTGAATGCGATCGAGTTCTCATTGATGACAACTTCTTATATTGACTGGGTTCGAGCTACCTTGTTACACACTGACCAAGTTAGTCTATTGATGAGACTCCTCATCTTCTGCTACCTCTAGCTCTGCTGGTAGCTCTACTATTTATCGTGGGAAGAGATCGGGAGTTCCTCTTCGAGTACTAGCACATATGCTTCCTTTTTTGTTGTCGCTCAATAGCCACATCCACCTCTAGCCCTTTAGCTGCTCTAGCTGTTCCAACCGGCCATGTGATTGGCAACCTCTAAGCTTATCCCAACAATGTCGTCTATACATGGGATGCTAGTGGATAGATCAACAGTCATGTGATCACTGAGGATCCGACCATGTCTGTTCCCTTTGTTCCACAGGATACCACTCTGGTAAGTCTTCTGACTATATATTCCTCAAGTTTCCTGTCATTCTTCAATCAATTATTAATCATAAAATGTAACGCAATAGAGGTACCATGATCTTCCATGAAGCGAGTTTTTTGCATGCAGGTCGTTTCTCATGGATACATTTTACAGATGTCACATCAGTATCAAGTAAAGTACCACTCTATCCTTCATGTATGCATGATTTCTGTCTTAATAGTCTTTCTAACTATGTGATTCTTTTGCTTGGTTTAGATGAGTCGTCAAGAGGTTATTTGTGCGGGTAGCTGGTTGAGCGTCTTTAGGCTCAAATTGCTACTTTCTCCTTTGATATCGACAATGATGGCAATGAGTAAAGACTGTTACCATCGGCTTCTTTAATGATTTCTTTTGAACTTTCATGATGTACAATCAAATGTAAGCAACTTTAAGAAACTTAGTGAAAATTTTATACTTTTAGCTTTATATACTATACGTATTTTGATTGATCTTCATCCAAATTTGTTCAAATTTGTTTCTACATCATCATTCTTTCAATTTTAAATAAAACTACAAAATCTGGAAGTCACGCGCTTGAAATCGTTTATCGATAAGCGTCCTGGAAGTCGAAAAGCGTGCGAAAGGAGGGGTTGGTAGGCGATCTTGCCCTACTAACCATTAGGCGACTAACAGACCATCGAGCCGCTATTAAGATGCCGCCATTAAGATGCCACCAGGCGGTAGTTCTCCTGGTGGAATTCCCTTTTTCTTGTCATGTTTGCTTCATTCTGTGCACTATTTAAGTGTTGTTCCTCTCTGTTGTTTCTTCACACTTTTCTCTTGTTTCTCAAGATTTTCTTCACACTTCTAAACGCATCTTCGTACTATTTAACATGTCTGAGGACTTTCTCAAGACCCTATAGCCTCGCCTGAAGCCTTTAAAGGAAGATGACTAGAAACGACACGAATCTAGCGATCTCTACCATCTAAAGTTCCTTTGACATGTGAAGCTTAATGTCCCTTTTTTTAAGGAATGCACGACCTTCTGGGATCCTCATGATCACGTCTTCCACTTTAATGGGCAAGAGCTTTGCCGCTTGTATGAAGAATTCTCTACCATACTTGGTTGTCATTTATCCAATTATGAGAGTATCATTTTGCCTACTATTGAGACACCATTGATGTCTGATCTTGCCCATTTCTTTGACTTTTCGATTTTTATCATAGGTATTCACACTAGAGACAATAGAATGACATTATCTTCCATTATGCCTTTACTTAAACTGATGTACAGGACCTCGTCCGATTGGCTTCACCTTCTTGAATTTTGCCTTCATGCGTAGTTTCTATTGGTTTCACCAGACAATCTTCGTGACCCATATCTTGTGACAATCATTCCTTTGATGGGATCTGGTTTCACAATATTTCCCTTGATTCTCGTTGAGACATTCATCAGACTAGATCGAGTTAGGTTGATCTAAGTTAGAGGATTAGCAGTAATCTATGCTTCTTCAAGTTTTTCTTTTAATCCTAAATTTTACATAAGCCGCCCTTTCAGGTTTTCGACTTAACGAGCTTGCGCCAACTTTTGCCTGAGCCACCCTTTTTAGGTTTTCAACTCAGCTGGTTTTTTCTTTTTCTTTTACGCCCTAACTTTTACCTAAGTTGCCTTTTCGAGTTTTCAGCTTAGCAGGCTTGCCTTAATTTTTACCTAAGATGCCTTTTTAGGTTTTTGACTTAGTAGGCTTTGTCTTATTTTTCTTTTCTTTTGTTTCTTCTTTTTTCATACTTGGTTACAGGAGAGGGTATTCACTACAGCATTGCCTGAGGGGAATATTTTTCGTTATAGCCCTCGACTTCATATGAGGAGGAGACTTGAGAGATGTTCTTCTTGGATCGACTGGCTTTGAATCATTCATGATACTCAGATTTCTTGGCATTGTCCACGATGGAGGTTGGAGCATGTGATAGTCGGGACCTACATCCTATGTATGCCTGTAGTAGGTTTTACCCATAATTTTTTCTATGATCCTACTAGACTGCGTCGGCAGTATGGACTTAAACAAAGGATCATGGATTCACCGATTGCTTTTGATCCTGGGAGACTGTTTGCTTATTATCTAGAGCATGTGAAGGCTTCTTGGCCGCATTGGACCATCAAGAGGAATCTATTCCATGATCTTGATTTCAAGATAGATGACTGATACAAGGATTGGACCAAGCTTCCATTCCTGATCCTGTTATTTGAGCTAGATAGTGCTGTGAGCGATATGGCAAACTAATTCATAGCCCATGGAAGAGGCAGAGACGACATTGATAGTTTCATTGTTAACTTAAATGTTAGATGCTTTCCCTTTATTATTATGTAAAATAATAAGACATTTCAAAGGCATATTTGTTTCTAAATAATTTCATTTCATTAATAAAAGTACAATCATTTGTTCTTCGAACAACATGTGCACAATATGAACGGGGCTTTCATCCCACCAGAGCGTTTGCGACCACGACACTATGTTAAAGCCTCTTTTGAGACTTAAGGGAACGCATACGAGCCATGGGCACATCTAGAGAATGGAGTCGCCACCCAATTATTCAATTGGGAATGAACATGAGCAATTTTATCCCTCGCTTTAGGACCTAAACTACCCTCATCCCTTTAGAGATAAGTTCGGGAAGTTAGGTAGGAGTCATTCGACCCGCCTGGATATAAATCTGAACTCCATTAGGAAAATACCAAATAAGAATAGCTTGTATTGTTACTTAGCCAACTTAACGTTGATCGTTTTATGCACACGTTTCCATTTTTTATCTTTATTAGACATGTGAGGTGAATTCATTCATAGCAATTGTATATTCATACAAAGAAAGAGGGAGGAGAATAGATTACATTTCCTTTCAAACATGGAGGAAAGGGAGAGGATTACAACAATTGTTATTCAACAATAAAAATATTTCATACATTCATACATTCGAAACTCAATAGATGATGAATTCCTTACCATCATATATGAGTCTATTCAACGTCTATTAAGCTTATTACATGTCCATTCAAACATAGTTTACTAAGGCATTCATTCTTAGTGAAGTCCACCATCAGTTTATGGCATCACACAATTACACTTCTTAATATACAAACATTCATATATTCATAAATCATACAAAGCTATAATCTAATATCATGTCATTCTAGCCTAGATTTGATAACTTCTATCATCGCATTCTACGTAGTGCTATTCTAGCATAATTCATATTAATTCATAATTTTATGACATTTCTAACCTAAGCATGGAATTTCTAGCCTAATTCAAACAATCAACATTGATCATAACATTCAAGGGTAAAATGGTAATTCTTACCTATTATAAGCTATTCCCTAACATTCATAAAAGCAAATAAATTATCATAGAATGAATCGAATCATATGCTCCTAGACATGTTTCTAAGCATTAGAAAAGAAATTAAACTCCTAAGCATGATTCTAATAAATAAGAGATGGCAAACTTACCTGACACTCTTATCTATCTCGCAAAACAAATAAGGGTTAGACAATTTATAAAACCCTAAACATGCTTCTAAGCATAAAATCAAAACCTAAATATGCTTATTCTAAGTAAGGAAAATAAAAGAGAAGATAGGAGGGAGAAGAGGAAACTGCTCTCAGGACGTACCATTTCCATATTTAGAACAATATAAAATGCCCAAAAAGTTTTAGACTAGAAAGGTGATGAACACTTAAATATGCATGTTTAATAAGAGTTTAGTTCATCATATTGCATTAATAGTGTCATTAAATTCCTCAACTTAAGCATATTTGTAGCATTTGCATCTTTGGAATTAATTCTCTTAATTTTGGTTTTGTTACAGGTTCGGTAAAATGGGCATAACTCTCTATTTATAGATCAGAATGGTGCAATTCTTAATGTTTTGGAAATCTGATTCAATTGTCTACAAGATTACATTTCACAAGCAATCATCAAATTCGGGCTCTTAGTGGACCAAAATTGGGCTTGAAATGAACCCATCTACAGTCTCGGCCCAGTCTGACCAGGCCTCAGTATTTGGACCGTATCTCTCAAAATACGTATCCAAATTGTGCAAATCAATATGTTCTAGAAATATGAGAGAAATATCTACAACTTTCATGAAGACATGTGATTAAAATTCACAACATTTCGATGTCAAAATTGATGGTCAAAGTCGGTGCCTAATGATCCCAATTGTCAAAGATATTTACAACTAATATTTGACAATTATGCCCTTGTAATTTGACAAGTTTGCCCCTGGATGTATCTATAAATAGAGGTGCCTTGTGACCCATTAGGGCATCTTGGCCTTGGCTGGAACATTTTGGCTTTGGCTAGGATCTTGTATTGTGTTTTGTGTGTTTATGTTATTAATGAATTTCCTTTTTCTTGCATTTTATTTTCTTTTTATTATAATGTTCTTCTAATTTCTCTTTTGCTAAGGTGAAAGGGTGAAACCCTTGATATGAGAATAAGGATTCTCTAACCCTTAATATGTGCTTAATAATCTTAATCTTATAATGTTTATTCAATATGATTTATATTTAATTTCTTAATCAATCTTGACACCACTCTTAAAGTGGAGGTCTTGATCCATTGTCGACAATCCTTGGCACATCAAATGCTTGGATCCTTTCTAGATGATGTATGGTTCTTCCTTACCGACACGAATCTAGTTAGGAAACCTTGATTTGTTGTAGACATATGGTGATTGGCACATTGGATGCTTGAACCCATTTACAAGAAGTGGTATAAATATTGGTAATGCAACAAATATAATTCATATAACTAAAATGGGTTAATTATCCTTATTTGAAATATCAAGGGCGGATCCCCTAACCTTAGCCTTGATTGTTATTGTGTTAATTCCTTTTGTATTTTAATTATTCTATTGTTTATGAACTTTTTATTTTATTTACTATGGTAGGTTCTACCACCTTATGAAATTGTTCTTTAATTTACTATGGTTGGTTATACCACCTATTTCCATGGATGGTTTTACCTCATCTTGCTTTTTGTTTTATATTTGAATGGTCGGTAATACCACCTACCATCTTACATACTTGTTGATATTATCATGTCATCTCATTGAATCATCCATATCACGTTTGTTTAGCTTATAATTTGTAACGCTTAAATTCCCTGCCTCGTGGATCGACCCCGGTCTCACCGGGTTTTATTACTTCGACACTCCTATACTTGGGAGACAATCCTTTTTGGGATGTGTAAAGTTTTTGGCGCCGTTGCCAGGGAAGGTAAAAATTGGCTTGCAAAATTGTAAGTATTCTCTTTTCTCATCTTAGATCTAAATTTTTTATTTTTTTGTGTGTTCATCTTTTCCTCTCCCTTCTTCTCTCTTTCTTGCATGAAAATTTGGTCACGAACATCTAGTGGTAGACTTGTTAGAAAAACATCATTTTCCTTAGAAAACATGGCCGACAATCATGAGGAAATATTCACGGATGAAGAGGACAACCGTTCGCAACAAAATGATCAAAACCAACGAAGAACCCTCAAAGACTACATGAATCCGGTAAGGACTAGTGCACCATCTTGTGTAGTTTCTCCTCCAGATTCAATCCATTTCAATTTCAAACCAAGTTTTGTTCGACTTCTACCCACTTTTCATGGCCTTGACATGGAGAACCCATATTCGCACTTGAAACTCTTTGAAGAGGTATGTAGCTCCTACACTGACCCAAATTGTAGCATAAACACCATTAGATTAAAGCTTTTTCCTTTTTCTTTAAAAGATAAAGCTAGAACATGGCTACAAAATTTGAGGTCGAATTCCATCAGTTCATGGGATGAGATGAAGCAACAATTTTTGAAAATTTTTTTCCTACCCATAGAACAAATTCTCTTAAAAGACAAATTTCTAATTTCTCTCAAAAATAAGGGGAAACCCTTTACCAATGTTGGGATAGGTATAAGGAACTACTTAATACCTGTCCTCACCATGGGTTTGAAACTTGGAGAATAGTTGCACACTTCTATGAAGGGTTAACACCTTAAGATAGGCAACTAGTGGAATTAATGTGTAATGGAGAATTTAAAGAAAAAGACCCTGAGGACGCACTTGACTTCCTAGATTCCTTGGCAGAAAAGGCACAAAATTGGGACACTGCTGGCACCTATGAGGTACCAAGCAAGGCCCAAACCTCGACATCCAATAGAGGTATTTACAACCTTAGGGAAGACCATGACCTTCAAGCCAAATATGCATCCCTAGCTAGAAAAGTCGAGGCTTTAGAGTGAAAAAGAGTGGTCAATTGAAATCTATTCAAGAAAATGTCTGTAACATCTGTGATGACAATGACCATTCTACTGATGATTGCCCAACTTTGCCTGCCTTTAGGGAATGTCTCCATGAAGAAGCCAATGCCTTGAACACTTTCAAAAGGCCAAATCACAATCCATATTCACAAACCTACAATCCTGGCTGGAGAAATCATCCAAATTTTAGCTGAAAAATGACAATCATGCACAATCTTCACAAGTCCTCTTTTCAACACAACAAAATTTTCAAAATCTCATGATCATGCATATGCTCCTCCTCCTAGGAATGACTTTGAAGAAACATTGCATTCATTCATTACAAAGCAAGAGACTTTCAATAGTCAAACTGCTCAAACATTAGCAAATTTGTCAGAAACTCTTGCAAAATTTGCATCTACATTTAGCATCCAAGAGAAGGAAAAATTTCCTTCTCAAACATTGCAAAACCCCAAAGCTCAATCTAACTCAAATGCAGGAGTTCAAATAACCATTATTTTGACCAAGCTAAGTCAGTCATGACCCTTCGCAATGGTAAGGTTGTTGAAAAACATATTCCTAACCCTTGTGAGAAAGAAGAAGAATCGATCTCTAAAGGGGAGGAAGAGGTTACCAAACCAACACCTAGCGAAGAGGAAACCAAATCCTCATCTGTGCCTCCATTTCCTCAAGCATTAGCCACACAAAAGAAGCCAACTCACAATTCTGAAATCTTTGAAATTTTCAAACAGGTAAAGGTCAACATTCCATTGCTTGATGTGATCAAACAGGTACCTTCTTATGCAAAGTTTTTGAAAGACTTGTGCACTGTGAAAAAAAAACTAAATGTGAAAAAGAAGGCCTTTCTAGCCGAGCAAGTAAGTGCTATTCTTCAAAATAATAATACAGTGAAATATAAGGATCCAGGTTGTCCTACAATTTCATGTGTTATTGGAGAGCATAAAATTGAACAAGCTTTACTTGATCTTGGTGCTAGTGTGAATTTGCTTCCATACTCGGTTTTTCAAAAACTCAATCTAGGTGAGTTAAAACCGACTTCTGTGACTCTTTTGCTTGCTGATAGATCAATAAAAGTACCAAGAGGAGTAGTAGAAAGGATGTGTTCGTTTCAAGTCGATAAATTCATTTACCGTCCTGGACCACACAACCAGTGGAAGTAAGCAATTCAATTTCTGTTATTTTAGGGCGTCCATTTCTAGCTACCTCTAATGCTTTGATTAATTGCAGGAATGGAGTCATGAAGCTATCATTTGGGAATATGACATTGGAACTTAATGTTTTTAATATGTGCAAACAACCAAATGAAGAAGAAGATGAAATTGATGAGGCCAATATGATTGAATCTATTGTGGAAGATCACATCCAAAAAGGGAGTTCTTCTGACTCTTTGGAAACTTGTTTGGTGAATTCATTAGAATCAAGTATGGAACTAGAGTCTGATCCTTTCTGATTATATGCTCTTTATTGTATTGTGCACAATGATGGAAAAAAAGGCTCAAATCACATTTGAAGAATTGGGTCAAATGAATGAAAGCAAGGAAGAATGAAGCGCCCAAGCCTAGATTGAAGCCCTTACCTGAGGACTGAAATAATGCCATATCTTGGGAGATCAGACATATCCGGTGGAATTTTCTTTCATCCCTCACATGCGAGCAACAAGGTAAGTTGATAGAAGTGCTTAAAAGGCATAAAAATGCAATTGGGTGGACTTTAAAAGATATAAAAGGCATTAACCCTTTAATTTGCACACATAAAATACATTTAGAGGAAAATACCAAAACATCTCAACAACCTCACAGGAGATTAAATCCACACATGAAAGAGGTCATTAGGGCTGAAGTTCTCAAACTACTTGATGTGGGAATTATCTATCCTATTTCTGATAGTAAGTGGGTAAGCCCTACACAAGTATTACCTAAGAAATCTGGCATTACGGTAGTTAAAAATGAAAAGGGTGAATTATTGCCAACTCGTGTCTCATCTAGTTGGAGGATGTGCATTGATTATAGAAAATTAAATGCTGTCACTAGAAAAGACCATTTTTCCTTACCCTTCCTTGACCAAATTCTTGAAAGAGTAGCAGGAAACCCCTACTACTGCTTTCTTGATGGATACTCAGACTACTATCAAATCCCCATTGCACTTGAAGACCAAGAAAAGACCACATTCACGTGCCCCTTTGGCACTTTTGCATTTAGGAGAATGCCTTTTGGACTTTGTAATGCCCTAGCCACTTTTCAAAGATGCATGTTAAGCATTTTCAGTGACATGGTTGAGCATTGTTTAGAAGTTTTCATGGATGATTTAACTGTCTTTGGAAACTCTTTTGATAATTGTCTTGAAAATTTAGAAAAAGTCCTAAAAATGTGTGTAGAAAAAGGTCTTATTTTGAATTGGGAAAAATGTCATTATATGGTCACTTCAGGAATTGTTTTGGGTCATGTGGTGTCTTCTAA
Source organism: Boswellia sacra (assembly GCA_013180625.2). NCBI lineage: Eukaryota > Viridiplantae > Streptophyta > Magnoliopsida > Sapindales > Burseraceae > Boswellia > Boswellia sacra. Next base: position 39,572 of record SNVD02009674.1, read on the forward strand.
AGGAATTGAAGTGGATAAAGCAAAAGTGGAATTAATTTCCCATTTGCCTCCACCAAAAACAGTTAAAGAGGTTCGTTCATTCGTAGGGCATGCTGGATTTTATAGGAGGTTCATAAGAAATTTCAGTGCTATATCTAAACCTCTTTGAAACCTCTTAATAAAAGATACTTCCTTTGAATGGACTCAAGAATGTCAAAATGCCTTTGATACACTAATTGGACTTTTAACA